>JAJTUC010000018.1:0-94457 GCA_036971365.1 Dactylellina leptospora | reverse complement strand
TTTTTCCTTAAAAAAAGAAAGACATCTTTGGGTTGAGACGACCACAGGCAATCGGGGCATAAGATATATCAAACAACGGCAAAGCACATTCGTTCCGCTTAAAAGGAAAAACATGGCCCATAATATATCCCCTTCGCTCAATCACTCATCCCGTAAGCAAATTCCTCCCCCCACTTCATTGCCATCTTGGCGTAAAACACTCTTGTGATGTTGGTTACGGTGGCCCGGAAGCTCTCATGTTGCAAAGCGGATTCCCATTCCTCATGTCCGACAGCTTCGCGAAGCCCTGTGATAAAATCGGCTGGCATCTTATCGGTGCAGTTCAACTGGACCTCAACCCCGTTGAATTTGACTCGTAGAGTCCAGGGATCTTTTGCTGCGAACTCGGGGAAACGTTGGCGATTTTGAGCGCGTACGGCTTTGAGCTGCTCACAGTCAATGTTTTGCTTCGTTATCTTTTCGATGTACGATATTAGACGCGGAAAGTCTTCGTCATCTATCAAAATGTCTTCCGTTTGGGCTCCTACCGATTTGCTGCTCTCGTACTCATTCAACATTTGGTGCGACACCTTCTTCCGAGCCTCAGCCAACCCTTCGTAGCGGATGTTTTGAACATGTGTCTCCTCTTCAAGGTCCAGAAGATCAGACCCGGCATCGTCGTCTAATTCGTTGATCTTCATGTTTTTGGGCGGTGATTCCTGGGGGCCATCCATTCCTCTTATGTTAGCTCCTGCTCGGCCTCGGGCTCTCTTGAGTTCAAAATCGCGCTCTATTTGTGCCATCCGCTCTTTCTTTTCTTTTTCCCGGCGCTCATTCGAGGTTTCTCTTGGCTTCTGCGACTGTTTTGATTCAGCGATAGAAGTATTTGAGGTTCCTGGTAGACCCGATCCTCCCTGATCTGTGCCTGCAGGCTTGACGAGTGGATTCCTTGCTCCCTTCAACGGCTGTATTATCCGTTGGCCACCAACGGCTACCTCGAGGTCATCTCCAATGCTGTTTTGAAAGCTGGACATAAAATTGTCCAAACAAATATCCGTCTCCTTTTGTTGTGGGGTTTCTCCACCGTTTATAGCATTGGTGGGGTTGGAAGAGATTTGTTGCCCAGCACTTACATTTCGAATTTGATCGCCCAGACCCTCGATAGAATCTGGAGGACTAAGGCCTGCGAGGTCAACAAGCTTCTGGTCAGTCCGAAGTAGTGCTCCGATCCTTCTATAGAGCAACTGAGATTGCGACGCCTCCTTTTCCTCAGCAATTCTTTGTTTCAGTGCCTTCACCATACCCGTACGATGAGACTGCTGCACCTTTCCAGCCCATTCGTCAATAGCATCATCTGACATATCCGTCTCCCACCAGGTTTCATCATTGCCTGTGGGATCGTCCTCATTTGCCATATGCATTGATATTCCGATTCGTTCGTTCTGCCGCTGAGTTTTCTCTTGTTCCTTTCGATGATTTTCAGCCACAAAGTTGCGTGTAAGACTAGCCTAATCCCCACATATTATCAGTATTTGAGACTAGGTGCAGAATTCTAAGGTGATGAGAGTTTACGATTTTCTCCGCAGATGGTGGTCCACTAGCTTCGATTTCTCGCCACGCATCTGGGTTCGAAGAGAAGTAGCTGCTCAAGAAAACTATCTGTTGAGACACATCGTTGTATTCCGCAAACAAATTTCCCCACAACGGCTTGATTATTAGGTTTAGGAACTGCCTAGAGAACTCGCTAGGCGTTTCAGAGGCGATAGGTTGTGGGCTCTGTGACCGGATAGTTTCTGTATCATCCTTTGCTCTTTCTTTCCCTCCTTGAGACCGAGGTGGGCTTGAAGCTTGAGGGGATGCAAGAGGATGTATAGTTGTTGTGGGAGCTTCCAGTATTTTTTCAAGAATTGATTCTTTCTTTGGGTTCGGTTCAGGCTCCGGTTTAGCTTCTTGCACGCCCGATTTCTCCTCTAGAAGGGAATCGGGCGGTTCTGGCTCCGAATGTTTGAGCGTATGACGGAGATGTGGCGGGATGAAACCTTTGGACGGTTGTGGTGGCTTCTCCACCCGTGCGTCCCGAACGTTGGGATCCATATCCCTGGCTGAAAGCATTGGCTTGGCGATTGGCTTTTCAGTTGGCGATTGCTGTTGATGGAATTGTGCCGTGGAGGTATTCATGGAGGTATTCACTGGGAGCTTCAGACCGGTCTTCTGTCTCATCCTGTTAAAAAAGACATTTTGATCAATCACAAGGCCCGTTGAAGTATTCCACACTCCTCTTTAGCGGATGTATATGTCAGAATAGTTAAGCTGGAAAAGCGCTTGGAAAAGGAGGCCATCTTACTGCTGGTTCCCTGAAACAGGTCCACGGTGCCCGCGTAGTGGGAATGGCTTATCCGCATTTCGCTTGTTCGGAGAAGGACGTTCGCCCAGCTTGAATGGCTGGTTACCTGGTTGATTCTGATGACCTGGTCTACCACGAAAGCTAGATGGGCCAAGAGGATTCGCATTGGAGGGCTGTCTTTCATTGAACGGGTGCTCTCTACTGGACGGACGGTCCGCCTGAGCACCTGAGAAGCTCCTGCGACGCCGAGGACGAAAATTTTCACCCTGGCTAATTTGTCAATAAAGGTTAGTGGAGGTATATCTATTGATCTGAATGGCGCCACAGCATTCGCTTACCGGTGAAGATCACCCTCGCCTAACCCATCACGCTCTATTGAAAGATCTCCGTCATAGAGTGCTATCGATAAGGCATTTATCAGAATAAGGATAAAGTAGATTGAGTGAAAGGGGCCTACCCGTCCAGCGTGATTGTACTTCTCTCTTTGGCTCATCGTCTGACACGCGAGCGGCAGTAGCATGAGGGTTGATATGATCTCCTGGAGGATGACCACCAGGACGGGGCCCAAATACCATGCGAGCGTCTCCTGGGCCTTCAAACCTCCCTGTCTTTGGTCCCGGCTGGGAAGGTTGGCCTCGACGACCTGGGTTTCGGTCTCCTAATGGCAAGGCACTGATACGATGGTCTCCAAGATCCGCCTAGAAGGAGAATATTAGTTTTGGTAGTAAGCTTGTCAACATGGGACCGGAGAGCACCTTCTGTTGCTCTAAGATCCGGCGTTCCTCTACTGTCAAGTTGTTTTCCGACATATTGCGCGACCAAGAAGCAAGTAACTACTAAGAAATCAGCTTCATCGCTACCTTATGATAAAATAGGCTCAAGAGCCTGATATATGGTTGCAAGGCTGGTGTTACCTGGTGTATGTGGGCAAATCGAAGCGGGATCCGGGCTTTCGACCCAGAATCGAAGGTGAAGGTGAAGGTGAACCTGATAATGGAGATATTCCGAGCCAAGGGAGGGCAAGATAGTATGGAGCTTATCGAATAACGAGGGGAAGCGTAATTTGAAGAGGATGAGGAGTAGAATAGGGGAGATGGGGGTATGAGATGGGAGGGGAAGGAGGAAGAAGTGGAAGAGGCCGACGAATAAGCGGTGACCAAAGGCACTTATATGCTGGGTAGCGGTGGAAGAGCGTGGCAATGAGGGAAACTGCTTCTCAGCACCCCACAAAACACCAACTCCAGCTATCTCAAGCAACATCTCCAGATATAAAGGGCCCGGGCGAAAAACTGTGAACCTTTGTCCGCGTCCGAACTCGCGGTGCTTGATCGTGTTGATGGTGTTGGAGAAAACTGATTCGGGCAAGGGTCAGATTAGGAATGCTAACGTGCAGAGAATAAAGTTAGGCCAAATTCAGAACAAAGTTGATATCAAACTATCGACACTCACAGACTCGCCAGCTCCAATGACAGAGCATCGGTCCCGCTCGTCTTCTCTCTCCAGCCTAGATCCCGCCGAATTCAAGTTCCCCGAAGATCTGGTCCCCGAGAGAGAAGTCCTCCAAGCGGGAAGGGTCACGACTACCACTCTCGATGGCATCTTGACGAAAACACCACTAAAGCTCATCGAAGACCTCACGAACGGCTGCGGTGGACAGTTGTGGCCGGCGGGTGTTCGCTTGGCCAGGTACTTTATCAGTCGGTATCGCGATAACGATGAGCTAGCCGGGAAGCGTATCGTTGAGCTAGGGAGTGGCGGTGGGGTCACCGGTCTAGCTATTGGGCTCGAGCTTGATCAGATCGGTGCTGCTTCGGAAAACGACGGCTGCGAGTTTTGGATGACAGATATGGATGCTATGATGGAGCTTATGAAGAAGAATTTGGCGTTCAATGGTTTAGAAGAACGAATAAGTTGCGGTCTCCTGGACTGGTAAGTGCGAATATAAATCCTGACATTTATTTTCAAAGGCCAAGTTGGACTAAAGGATAGAGAGCGCAGGGCAGATCCATTACCAGATTTTGTGACCAGGAAGCCAGTTGATATTGTGCTGGCGGCAGACTGTGTTTACTTTGAGCCAGCGTTTCCATTGCTCGAGAAGACTCTGTAAGGTTTCTTTACTACTATATGTCCCAGCTATGCGCCGAGGACTCATAGGATATTTTTTCTACTTAGTTGCAACATCGCAGGACCAGATACAGAGGTAATATTTTGCTTTAAGAAAAGGAGAAAGGTATGGGTTCGCGGCCGCTCTTAGCACATCCCCAAAAACGTGTACACCATGCGCTCATACAATCACATCGATGATTATCTAAGGCCGACATGAGGTTTATTAACGCAATACGGAAACATTTCACCATGACGGAAATCAAAGGCGAAGGATACGAAGGATATGCCAGGGAAAGCATATATTTGTAAGTATGAATACTCTGGCCTTCATGTGAAGTCATTCTGACAGGGTCGACTAGATACTCGATGAAGAAGAAATAGATTCTGGTACAAGCTGATCGAAATCGTGTCATCTCCGTCAATACTTATTTATATCTAGCCAGCCATGTCGCCATTTCTGATCCCTCCCATCCGAGATCTTGGTAAGACCAAAGGTCTAAAAATTTCTGAGGATGTAAACCAAATATGCTGCCTTCTATGCCCATACGCGTTGTGGGCTATTCGAAGGATTGCGATTTGGAAAACTAGTAACAAGGTAGATGGTGAGGGCTAGAACGAGAACTGGGAATGCAAGGGGTAACGGATACACATGGACCAATTGATAAGAATCTCAGAGGATCTTGTATGCATCTCGATGATCATATACTACACGTGGACAGAGACGTCGACCTCGCTTATCCAGGTACACTTTTGCACAACTGGGACAAGATCCTCGATCGATGCGGTGACCAGTAACCGGAAAAAGGAATATCTGATCCCATGACCGAAGTCCGGGTCGGTTCCGACCACGGTCTGTCAATCTGGCTTCAGACCATCCAACATATGTACATCCAACAGGAAAAATTTCTCGCAACACAGCTATTTGCACAACCCCAAACGAACTCCCCTTTTGGTTTCAAGGGATAGAACCAAAACAGTGATCGGTAGCGCCATGTCGTCTTTGCATATTGTGCTGGGTCTGGGGAGTGTTGAAAATAAAATAAAAGAATACATATAATTGTACATCTCGTTTCCTGGTTGCGCCGTCGTGAGTATTTCAGTAGATACGTAAATTGCTAAGAAATTCGTTACAAATATTGTAAGATCATGAAAGGATGAACTACACCAGGTCCATCCTCCCTTCGGCAAAACAAGGCGGAAATAACACAAAAGGCCCATCGATGGTTCTTTCCGCCCAACAGAGGTGTTATTGCATCGAAAGGAGTCTTCTTTGGATGAAAGGGTAAAAAATGAGAGACATTAAACCCGCCGATAATATTCATGCGCCATGCCCATTGAAAGCAAAATAAAAATAACAAAAAAGAAAGATATAAACATAAGGAATTTTTAAGAAAGTTTTTTTAATCGTACTTTTCCCGTTTTCCGTGCTAAAAGAACATGTCAAAGAGAATAATTTTGGTCAACAGGTGGGTATAGAAACTGATCAAACCACCCAGCTTGTAACTTGAAAAACGCCTTTTGCCCGTGTAGAGGGGCGAAGGAAAAACGTAAGATGTTCGTGATATGAAATGTGGATGATGTCGGAACCTCTGTATCTCGGGCCCGGCAAAAAAGGAAAAAAATACGTGGTGGCGAAAATTGACGGATGAGATGCAAAGCACTCTGTGCCATGGGTATAAATAGATAAAACAAAGAAATATCGTTAGTGTCTCGTAGGGATTGCGCTGGTATACATCGGGTAAATTAGGACACGCGATAGCAAGGTGTGAAATCCTGTTTCGTTCTAGCACCTTGCAATTCTGAGGGCTCACTGAGCACTTTTAGGCAAACTATCAGTACGGCTTGGTATTTGCACCTGTTGCTTGCGTATTTCCATTAAAACCTGCTTGGATTCTTCTATCTTCTTTTGCCATTCCGACTTTGTTTCTTCTCGTTGCTCGCGTATGGCCTGGACTTCTTGTGGAGTGGTCCAACCGCTTCCAAGGAGGTGCTTCTCCGTCACTTCAAATGCTTCGTCTTCCTTGTTCATTTGTTCAATCATGTCAGCAAGGGAATTGGCAGTGACCGGACCTTCGCCCGAGATTTGGCGTCTGTGCCTTGGTGATAAGATCGCAGGAGAGTCGGCTTCAACAACGTCCGGTACCACTTGTTGGTGTTGATAACTACTCAATGACATTGGGTTGATGGTGTTGACGACGGCCGCCCGTATTGGTAGTAATCGAGGTGAACCCAGAGGAGATATAGGCGGTTGCGGAAGTGGGGACTTCACCTGCTCTCCAACGGACGAAGCCAGAATCTCGGGGAAATTTTCGGATAGAAGTGGCAGATTTGAAATTGGCGAGGTAGTTGTCGAGCCTAAGGCGGATTGAATAGGTATCGTTCTTGGGAAGTAGTCCGGCATGACGAAGGGTGGAAGCGGCGGTGTCGGAGCACACGCATGTATCATCTCCTCTATGGAGGAGAAGGAGTCATTATCTGGGAGAGGTAGCTTTTCTGCGAAATAAGAATCGAAATCTTCGTCCGGCGTATCTGGCGTTTGCCTGTAAAAGGTTGGCATGGTGGAGAGAGGTGGTATTGGGGGTGTGTTATGTGATGAATGCGCGCTAGACGACCTTCTACGCATTGAAGCTCTGAGCTTTGGCGGCAACATGCGCTGGAGCACAGTTGCCCGTCTACTAGTTCTGCCCATTGTTTCGGGCACAGGCGATGTTGGTGCGGACGGATCTGAGAGAGTGTCGGGGTCATAAAGCTCCTCGTTGCTTTGCGGTAGTACCGTTAATATTGTTGCCGTCAAAGAGTTCTGCTGCACTATTTGCTGGACTAGAAAGTACAAGTCGTTAAAACATCGATCTATATGTCATGACAGTGGAGGTCGAAGTATACCTGTGGATGTTGCATTTTGCAACGCTTCTGTGTTTGTCGCCTCTGGTGGAGTATCTGCAGATTCAATTTCTGCCTGTTCAGCGATTGTAGACGTGATGGAAGAAGTTCGGTTCCTTATGCCGCTGTAAACTCGTTCTGATAGGCTTTTCGATCTTGTTTTCCTCCTCATGTCCTCCAATATCTCGCAGTCCAGCCCAAGGCCGCTATAAGTTGCAACAACTTCATCATCTAATTGACGCCAGTTTCCTTGAAACTCTCCGATTTCCGGCGTCATAGGCAATGAAGGCGAGAGCTCAAAGTTCGTGCAAATTATGGGGTCAAGTGGAGTCGTTGCTAGTGAGGACGACGAACTTTGCAACCTTGGAGCTGATATCGAGTTTTTACTGATCGATGAAGCTAGCGACGACGATGAGTTCGACGCGGAGAGGACCGGTTCAGCATCGATAACGTGTGATAATGATGACTTATGTGCTTGGAAAGGTCGAAAGACTGAGCTTGGGATGATGGGCGGTTCGATATGGGCCAGTTTGTGGATACCTCGTCTCTCGGAGAGACGGCCCAGGCTAGATGTTGAGACTGTCACAGGTTCCATGGCGCACGGTGAGGAGTGGGATATTTGTTGGTGTCGTTTGGCGACGCTAAAATAACTATACGTCCAACCGGTTCCCTATTTTTATGGGTTCGAGGAGGGGTTCTAGAGGGACCACCGTCCCGTAGCCTCCTACGAGGAGCACTAGACTGCTTTTAGAACCCTCTTTTCCTTGAACCAATTTCTTCTTTGCCTTGTGTAATCGTGCCACAAAACAAAACAAAAAAACCGAGATGGTTGCAGTTCAAATTCGAGTATGTAATCCGGGAACGTTAAATCCAACTGGTGAGTGACTGACTCTACCAACAGGGCCAGAAGACGAAAATGAAGTCCCGGTTCCCGTTGAGCCAAATAAGGAAGCAACCCCCTCTTTGAGAATTATCAACTCCGTTGATGAAAACCAGCGAGTGACGGTACTCTTCTTTATCGCAATGGTTGGAGGAGAAACTGGGGTGTTACAATGAGGAAGCCACGGCAAGGTTGCACACCTTCAACCGGTCTGTATCCAAAACCCGACCAACACAGTTCCGATGTCTGAGGTTTTCGTAGTTTTGTGGTCTCCGAGTCTTGTTTGCTCAAGTGTTCCTGGTCTTGACGTTGTACTTATGCGCTTTGCGTGGGCTCCAAACTCCAAATGCTCTCGAAGGAATCTTATAGAAGGAAAACGTAAAAGCGGAGGATGTGAGCGAGAACGGGCGGGAAACTGACGACCGAGCTTTGGGGGAGGGAAGGGCACGCCTCGGTAATTGTGACTGGTCCCAGTTAATTCACTAACACAAAGATAGAGGTTCCTGGTCTTCTTTTCTTCCCCTGTCGTGGTCAGTGTATTGGTAATTTTTCCCCCGTCTCTCTTGTCCCCAGTCAGATCAGTTGCGTCGCGACCAGGAGCAAAAATTCGCTATATGTTAAAATGGGCGAAACCGCAACAAAAAAAAGGGCACTGTTGGTTGGATGAATGGATGATTGGATTGCTGAATGGATTGCCTGCTTGCCCACACCAGCCCGACGGAAACGCGAATACTATTATCCAATATGAAATGCCTCGCACGAAAGGTGTAGAGAGAGATGGCGGGGAAACGTGGTTGAATATTGACCGGCCACCCCCCCCACGACATGAAGCGTGGAGAAACACGGCAAATATGTCACGTAGATTTATGCAGGCCTGAATGGGTGATCGGTCTCAACCGGACGTGGACGTCTGCCTGCGCGGTTCCTGGTTCCTGAGTCGTAGCCTTTGTCTGTGGTGGCGTGTGCTTCAACGCGAGTCGCTAGTAAACAGCCACGGTGGAAACGTGACTGACGATGACGATAACGGTGGTGTTGATGATTCCACTCCTTGGAACAATTGTCGCTGTTGAACAGGATGGCTCTTCACTTTTCCGCTTGGAGCTATGGTCTTGCAGATGTGAAGCCGTCGAGCAATATACTTATTTTTTTTGGCGAGCTAGCCAATTCCAATATGGAAACTATCGTCGGAGTGCTGGATCCAAAGCGACGTCGAGCAAGGCCGCGTGAGCGAGCGGAGTATACACAGCAGTAAGAGAGCTGGGTCACGGGAACGAGCGTTTTTTTTTTGTTTCCCCTTAGACAGCCGCAGGACCAAGGAGTTTTGTCGTCGTTCTCGCCCCAATTGTGGAGAGCTTGGTCTGATGTCAACCTGCAGGTTGTGTCGAATAGCAAACTGCCAACACTGAAGCCCGTTGCCTTCTCGTGATTCGCCCTGATACAAAGCCCCCCCAAAGAAATGTCAACGACAACAAAGAGCTTGCTAGGAGTCCGAGCCGGCACTCCACGTTGGTTTCCCCTTTCACTGCTCCCACTGGTCGTCGTCGATACGGGTTCCTAAAAGTCGTGGAATTGTTTGGAAATTGACACTAGTTGGCGTTGTATTGGAGAAGCAACGCACAAGCTGTCGCACCGGTCCAACCTTTTTTCTATTTTTTTATTTTTTTACCTTCGTGCGCGGAAAACTCAATTGGAAGACCCGTCTACCCGCTGGATGATTGTACACCGAAAGAGAGCCAGAAGGGGGACAATGGCAAAGGGATAACGAGATGTGATTATTCTGGTGAGGATATCATCTCTGTCGAGTTACGAGAGAGAAACGAAAGCTGGAATCACGGGAGCTGTCAGCAATAAGAGGCGGCGGCGTGATTAGGACTCAGAAAGCCCAGAATAAGCTGTTTAGGGCGAGAGTGATTACTAGTGCCTTTTCCAGGCCTGTTTCCCTTTCTTCTCCCTTGACCTTTGAGTTTCGAAGAACGTTTCGATCCTTGTTCGGCCAGGTTCTATTACCAGCCGCTTGTAAAGAACAAAGCCGGTGCTACACCTCTCAACCGTGCATACCGTTCCGTAGCCCATCAGATCTGATTGTTCACCAGCATTCAGTCCCAATCACGTTGGCGGACATTAGCCTATGTATGGGCGCCGGAAAAAGCGAGCAAAACGTTTTACAACGTGGCGGCACCTTTGTCCCTCTTTCTTGGAACGATGCCCAACAGCCATGTTTCATAGGAAAAAAAAAAATACTAGAGCAGCACTGAGCATTGCCCGTACTTCGTAGCATCTTCCTTCCTTTCCGCTGCCATCGGCTGCAGAGGATTCATCCCCGCTACCCAGAATCTGGAGCCCGATGTGCAAGGGTGCCAGAGCTTCTTTCTTGTGTTCTCGAGAGAAAACAGGGGGTGAAGAAGGTGTGGGAACAAAAGGTGGGTCCGTAGAAATCCGTCTCCCCAAAGATTCTCTTCGATCTAGCACACTTTCCGATTCATCAGATATCGATACCACGAACTGAGTCCCCAACCTCAGCATCCCATCGCACCAGAAGTAGTACCGCTCATTTTCTCGAGACAAAATGATACATGATATCGTTTCTCGCCTATGTGAGGGCTCAACGCCCACATTAGCGAAAAATAGCTCAGACTCAGTAAAGTTTCTGGGAGAGTCGAGACATGGATGGGCCCGTAAACTGTCTTCAACCGGCAACGGCCCATATGTCATTCGCGTAAGCACTCTGTCAAAACATTTATCCTTCTTCTAGGAAAGAGACAAGAGGTGACGTGGAAATACATGTAAATTGTTCCTGCATCCATGCCTGGCCGGCTACATTGGATTCCTAAGCCTCACACCAAAGCACATGTCAGGTCGTGTTGCACAAGGAAGAAAGTCCAGCCAACAGATCTTGCAGCCCGTGATTCGGCAGCGGGTGTCTTGAGCGATAATGATTGGCGCCCTCCCGTACATATGTCGTGCTCCCTCCGCCTCCCAGTAGATTCCGTCGCTGCCTTTGGTGGGCACTGACGGCCAAATTTTCCAAATCCCAGCTTTGGATGGCATTTCCCGCCAGTCTCGAAAGAAAAAATAGAAACTTGAGGAGGCATGGGGGGTTGAGGAGGCATGGGTTTGAGAAGGAAAAATTCTTCATCCTGGAATCGAAGGAAAAAGACTGGGAGAAAGGAAAAAAAAAAAAAAACAACGCGCGCGCTCCTCTCATTCCTCTTGCCTTCGGTGAATGACGTTTGGCCAGAGCTGGTCCATTCCCGACAAAATTCCACGAAAAGGATTTCTTAGTCCGGCCCGGATACGGAAGCTGCTCGCAGGAAGAAAGAAGACCCGGTCAACATCAATGGAGGTGTTACTGCCCCTGCGGGCTTGCTAACGGTTTTTTCCCCCTTGGTTCTCGCCATCAAGTAAGACGACACCAGGTCGCCTATGCAGCGATTATGCAAGTGCGGGAAGTTTTGAAGCTTCGCACTTGATTGCGAGCAAAACCGACATGCGATGTGCCGACGGGCTTAGCTTGATTTTGACGTAGGTCCGTTGCATCGCCAGCCAATTCAAGGAACCGGAATTTAAAGCTCTCTCGATGAAGTCGAGGATGCTGAAAGGTGCCTGTGCCGTGTCAACACGAGTCGTTTCTTTGCTAGCTTCCTCGGCGAGAACTTTCTTTCCATCCTGTGAATTTGATGGGACAAGCTCCAATTGGATCCAATGGCCATCGAAACACCTCACATCGCATGAAATTGGATTTCCGTGGGCTTTGTTTTTTTTTTTTTTTTTAAAAAAAAAAAGAAAGAAAGAAAGAAAAAGAAAAAGAAAAGAAAAGAAACCTTGGTTGAGGTACCAATAGACAAGGCCTCCTCCGAATATTTGATGGGCCAGGCGGTGGGGTGGTTTTCATCGTGGTCGTCGTATCGACAGTATCGGAACAAGTCATCCTGCATTGTTACCCCAACCAGCGCCTGGGAGCAGAGTTTCTCTTCTGGCTCATTAGAAGCCTGCGGATTCCGCATTGTTCTTGCCGCCCGTTAGAGTTTTCGCGACAATGATGATAGGTCGAAAATCTTTCAACATGGATGTCGTCTTGACAGCTAGAGCGCGTTATGCAGGTACATGCAACAGTCGGCTCATGGTATCGATAAGCCAATCTTCAAATGCCAGCGTCGATAGCCGACGCTTCTTCGGTAGACACATAAGTTTGATTGATCGGAATTGATTCACTGATCGAAGAGCAAGAGCTCTGGCGGCATCGGCAATTGCTAAAGCTTCGAATGCCGTTACTAGTAACGTACTGATGGCGGGCGATATAGATTTACATGTCGCTCGGGGTGATGCCATCGCTGCAATCGCCAACCCTCGCGCACCAATGGTTGTAGATATGCTGCTGCGGAATTTAATTTGACTTCGGCCATCGCCTCTGTGATTTTAACTTTTGTCTGTGACTGCGTTGTCTTGTTGGAGTTTTGCACCCTGTTGACTAAGTCGAATTTGGTAATTTTGCGCGGGTGGTGATGTATCATGCTAATGCGATGGACCAGAAGGACTTGAGGCTGTAGCTTCCTTCTTCTCCAGGTGCGGATCCCTATTCACACTCAAGTGTCTTGGACCCTCTAAGCTCTTCTCAGCTCTCGCTCATGCCCTCTGGTATTTCCTTTCATACAATGTATGTACTTCGGAGAGAATGAAGGCCAAATGCTCGCTTAGCGCCTGGCATGACTAAGATTGGTCGGTGACCCTTCTGGTGCTTGATACGCATCGCGAGATCACGAACGACGCGTCTCGAGACTCTCTTCGCCCTGACGAACGCGTAAACCCCCAGGCTGACTCAGCGGAATGTCATGTATGCTTGGTTCCTATCATATATTTCTGAGAACACTGCGTGCCACCTTCAAGATAAATTCAGCGATTGGTCGTAAATCAAAGTCTGTATACGGTCCACCTTTTCCTGCTCTTAGGTCCAAACGAACCATGACTTCCAGAACCAAAAGAAAGGCCAGAGAGGAAACACCAGAGAAGGAGGATGGTAGAATCTCTCCGCCTCCTATAAAACGACCCAATGCTCGTGGTATGAACTCTTGTCCAAACTTTCAGGTTCCACCAGCTAACAACTGCCACAGGTTTATCCGCTATTGCCAGCTTTTTCACGCCCGTTTCCCAGAAGGCGCCACCGGTAGAGTTCCAGACATACGGGACACTGATTACCGCTTCTTGGAAGCCGTTACCTTTCTCAGCAGCATCTTCTTCCGGGGCAGCGGCCTTGACACCCCCCTTCTCATTGTCTCAAGGCGGAAAACTTCGCTTCGCTGCTTTTGATCTCGTAGGCTGATACAATGGCCCATGATACTACCACCTATCCAACGGCCGCTAACTGTCCCTTTAAGGACTCCAACTTGATAGCTACGAAAAGTGGAAACAAGTTTGCCAAGGATGCGGATGATTGGAAATGGTGGCACCCGAGTGTCCCTAAAAGACTTCGTGAGCTGTCAGAGGAAGGGTACGACCTCACTGTTACTCTCTCACTCATTCATTTCCGCTGAACGCGAACCTGGTAGATTTCGCATAGTAGTATTCACAAATCAAAATGGTCTGAAGGCGAGCGGTTCTAAAACAGAGGCACGGACTAAAGAATTCAAGAAGAAAATAAGCTACGTGGTGAACGCCCTGGGTCTGCCAATGTCGTTATACGCCGCAACTGAGAGCGATCAATACCGGAAGCCTCGCACGGGCATGTTCGAACGCTATCTCAAGGACCTAGGTGGTGATGCTTTTCTCGTTGACCTCGAAGCCTCAATGTTCGTTGGTGATGCAGCTGGTCGGAAGGGCGACCATAGTTGTAGCGATCGGTAAAGGGCGCCTCGTTATCAACCAGCTGCTTAGAATTTACTAACCACCTCTCTCGATTAGAAAATTTGCAGAAGAAATCGGTGTGAGGTTTCTTACTCCTGAGGAGTTTTTCCTAGGAGCGAACCCGGAGCCGTTCGAATTCGAGGTCAATCCGACAACGATACCCAGGTCAGCCAAATCTCCTGGTTAGTACTCGTCTCCCTTAATCAAGTGTAGAACCTGTCGCTCTGATATCGCTTCCATAGGTTTTGAGAAGAAATATCCACTTGAATTGGTGATACTTTGTGGTTCCCCTGCCTCTGGCAAATCTACATTGGCCATTCAATACTTGGAACCCCTCGGATATGAACGGGTTAATCAAGATATATTGAAGACTCGAGATAAATGTTTGAAGACGGCTGAAGGCCATCTCAAAGAGGGAAAGAGTGTTGTCATAGGTATGCTATTGGATGCAGAATATCAAGTATTGTATATAAGTGCTCACAGACGTTCTGTAGATTCTACGAATCCTTCGAAGGAGGTCCGATCGGAATGGCGAAATTTAGCTAGTAAGATCAAAGGCACAGCGTTTAGATGCATCTACCTTTCCACGCCGATGATACTGTGCCAACATAATGATGCCGTAAGGGCGCATTCTTCCCTTCCGACTTTGAACCCTGAAGGGAGAAGCAACTTGCCCGGGATCGCATTCACAAGTTTTAAAGCCAAATTTCAGCCACCAGAAATCACAGAAGGCTTCAAGGATATAACGGTTCTCGAATTCGAGTTCCGAGGAACTGATGCCGAATATGTGGTTTGGAAAAGACATTGGATTTAGACCATCTTAAACCACTGACAATCTGCATTGCGCATCTACTATGTGCCCCTGATACCCCTGTATTCATAGAATAATGAATTTTAAATAAATAAAAAAATAAAAATGCCATGTTATCTTCAAGCATCGGCAATAATCTACACGCTTCGTGTCAATACATCTTGATTTGGGATTAGAGGTGCCTTCAGGACCCTTCCATGCTGGTGTGGATCATGACAGTGGACCAGTTGAAGAGGTCACGTTTGCGGTCACACGCCCTGCAGCCGTATTCTGGCCCCACCACCACAACCACCACCACCACCACCACTCGGGACCATCTCCAGTTCGTCGGCATCCGCATTTATCTCCTGTCACCTATATCGTCATCAATCTTCCGACATCGCTAGTCCGACAATTTTCTCGGTGATAGAAAGACTGCCTTTCGCGAAGAGGCTTCACATTAATTCTCAGCCTAGGGGCAACGCTTGGTGCCAGAGATAAAGGGTCCCCCTGTCCTATGCCATCGGTTTCTCCAACTAAAAGCAGCTCCGATCCAACTCGTGCTTCGGATCAGGGCGCTCTTCAAGTCCAGTTGCTGTCTTGAGCCCTCTCCATATTCTTCCCCGACTCAACTCCTCAATACCACCACCTTGGATTCCTCACCAACATCGTCTTCCCTCCCTCCCTGGGTCTTGTCCCTCATCAACACCTTTGAAACAGACTACCGGGATTTCCTTGTACCGACCACCCTCCTAGTATCGGTAGCCGTCATCATCATAGCCGCTCTAATGCAACGAGCGGCTGTTAGAGCAGCTGTCGCCTCTGCCCGGCGGGCCCCCGGCTTCCTCCTAAAAAACAGGCCCCCGCAAAATATAGGTGCGGCGAGAAATCTAGCTACAACAACCTCCTTCAGTAGCAATACGGCTGGGGCTGGATCGGGTTCATATTTCAGAAAATTTACTCTCGCAATAGTATCGTCTCTGGTTCTAGGATCAGCATACATCGCTTCGAAGGGGTCTAATCCATTCCTCGCGAAGGTATCTTTGCTATCAAACGCAAACGACCGGGAGGCGTTTTCAACAAGTGCCAAGGATGATGTGAGGATACGGAAAATTGTAGCTGTCGACCATGAGTCTCTCTACACCGGTACGATCACAGGGGATGGGCCGCTTACAAAAGAATCCATGGATGGGAGAGGTGGGCGAAAGGTGCTTGAAATGCTCACACCCGAGGAGGCGACCACAAAGCTTCGACAAACCGAGGAGTCCTATTTGGTCGGCCGGGATCGGGGAGTCTACAGATACGACGTTGTTCAACTGCCGAGCAACGACCCCATCGAAGATGACCATTCGGAGCGCATCATCGAAGTCCCAGGCTCTGTTGCGACTGCGGAGGAAGGTACGCCAAGCACGGACTGGATGTTCTGGGGAGTATTTGATGGACACAGGTATCATCGCCTCTTTTCTCTTCATTCTATGCTATATTTATCTAGAGAACCAGTGAAACTGACAATTTGAGACCATAGCGGATGGTACACCTCAGCAAAGCTACGACAACTTTTAATCGGATTTGTGGCTCGAGAAATCAATGCGACCTACAAGGCTGCGAGCACGGACCCAAAAAACAAAATGCCATCTCCCGAGTCTGTCGATATGGCAATCAAGAAAGGTTTTCTCCGCCTAGACAATGAAATTATCCATGAATCTGTTGAAAAGGCAGTCAAGGCCCAAACTCGAGCCCAGGCTGCTGAGTTATTAGCCCCCGCATTTTCTGGATCCTGCGCCCTCTTGGCTTTCTACGACAGCCATACAAACCTGTTACGAGTCGCCTGTACTGGCGACTCAAGAGCCATCCTCGGAAGGCTTCAAGATAATGGCAAATGGGCTGCCACTGCCTTATCGGTTGATCAAACGGGTTCAAACAAAGATGAAGCGCTACGTATTCGCGGAGAACATCCGGGTGAGGAATTCGCAGTCTCTAATGGCCGGGTTCTCGGCGGACTAGAACCCACGAGAGCCTTCGGAGATGCTATCTATAAATGGAGTCTTGAAACTCAGAATATGATCAAGAACAAATTCTTCGGGCGCTCCCCAAGCCCCAGGCTGAGGACCCCACCTTACGTCACTGCAGAACCTGTTGTCACAACTACGAAAATTCAACCGGAGAAAGGCGATTTTCTTGTAATGGCAACTGACGGACTCTGGGAAATGCTCAGCAACGAAGAGGTTGTAGGCTTAGTTGCAAAATGGCTAGAAACTCAGAAGCATGCGAAGGCAGGAAGCGCTCGCGGCGATTCCTGGTTTGCCAATTTGTTCGGGTTCGGTGGGGGCGATAAGAAATCACTACCTATTGCGACGAATCACGATGGCAACCAAGATGAAGCTGGACAGCGTGTTCCCATCCGTCAGAAACAATGGGGTATCAGTGGGCCGGAAGATCGTTTTGTTATCGCAGACCAAAACTGTGCAACTCATCTAGTTAGAAATGCCCTAGGAGGAAAGGATAGCGATATGCTCTGTGCCCTGTTGACATTGCAGTCGCCTCACTCCCGGCGATACAGGTGAGTTCCAAGACATGCATGAGATCGAAATATAATATGCTGACGCTTTGGAACCAGGGATGATCTTACCGTTGAAGTTATATTCTTCGGAGAAGGAGACAAGTCAGGGAACGTTGTTGTCAACGAGGCTGCAAGTTCGAAGAGCAAAAGCCAGTAGACCTTCGATTTTTTTTTACTCTATTCAAGATGTACAAATATGAAGGTTGCAGGAATAGTAATTGCACTTCCTATCCATCGGAGCCCCCCTTTTAAACGCTTCCTCAACTATTTTGTTTCATTCTTTCATTACTCCATTCTCACTGTATATTCTACACAGCGATCCTTGACCCTCCATTTGCTATCCCAAGGCGTCTTTGCGGGTTATCTTGTCTTTGAAACTCCTTTCTTTATCGAATAGTATTCCAGAATAGGCGATACCTCACGAAACCCATCTATTGCAGTCCATCCTCTGACATTTCGTTCACATAGAAGAGGTGCCCTATCGCAAGAACAGCGTACCATGCCCGGATAAATGGAAGCTAGTTCACACTTGGCTCAGTAACTTCTACGGCCACCTTCCTGTCGTCCCCGGCCATCTGCTCGACCTCCCGAATCCATTTCCGCAGCTCCGAACCCCACCCGGAGATTCTTCGAACCTTCCCTCCATCACCGACCCCTCCGATTTCCTTCAACAATGCCTCTCCTCTCTCTTTGCAAACCCCGTGATTTGTAATGCACCACCAGATGATACTCCGATCATCAAATCTGCAAGCAGTGGAAAAGTTTTCGTTGCAGCCAGGGGCACATTGTGTTTCAACGGACCAGATTCGGAGGAGAGTACGGATGACCAGGCGAGGGAAATATAATAGGAATGGCGGATCTAGCCCTGAATACCAATAAGACGGGCGTATGAGCCTTTATTCCAGTTTCTTATACGTAGATGCTCCCGTAAACTGGACGCCACGCGAAGTACTTCGTTACGTTACAAAGACCAGAAAAAAAACGGGGGTTGACATGAGACAAGGCTGTCTTACGGCCTAGTGATGATTGAGGGGGACAAGATATTTGACCAACTTGTGGGGATTGGTTAGTTAAAGAATAAGGAAAACTCACAGATGCAATCTGTGCTCTCGGCCTTGACAGTGTTCCCCAACTGTCGCGTATAGTTTCCGTCAATGATCCACCCCGTGTCACGGTGTTCCTCCAAGAGAACGCCGACACGGGCCTGGAACTCGTCATTGGCTAGATGGACCCAGTTTGGCTTCCAGAAAACCTCGTCGAGTGAGATAAACGGAATGTTTAAAGTCATAGAAAGCTTGCGCGATAGCGTCGACTATATCAAAACAATCAGCAACTCTATGTCCAACCATGTGACCTACATGTACACGACTCATTTTACGCGTGGACAACATAGGCCATCTAAATACCGGCTATCGCACCTTTCCAGAACCTTGAATATAGTGAAGTCGAGTTTTCAGAAATTAGACGATAATTGCAAGCATATTTGGTTTTGGGTCTCCTGAGTTTGGTCAACTGATAAATCATGAGCACCCACCGCTATTTCCAATAACGTGAATTCGGTAAATGCCTCTGCTATCGCCTAATAGGGCTGGAATTGTATTGATAATAAGAGGCGCTGCGGCAGAGGTCGTCATCATATCGATAGTCAAGAGGAATTTGAATTCTAGATAAGTGTGCCCGCGATGTCGATATCTTATCCCCACAAATCTGTTCGTCGATGATCTCTGATTCTTTCCTTCACGTTGCAGTCAGGAGGGCTCCTGTCGTGGTATGTTCTGTGTTGGATGGAGTTGGCGGTGCAATTTGGATCCTTCCGGGTTCTCTCCGGAGTAAACAGCATGCGAATGTAACGAATCATTACCTGCTATGAATCCCATGCATTATGTTCAGTTTACTGCCGGCAGCTGGTTACGTTTGGTGTCGGGCTCGATTGACATAACGATATCGCCGAAAAGGGCAAGTCTTCCATGTTGGCAAGCGTGGTTACCTGGGGGCCTATTGAACTTATGCGAGCCTAATTTGGTACAGATTCATCTAATTATTCTGAGAATGCTGAGAATAGAAGCGACCTAGCCTAGGTGAAAGCCATTTGGAGGAATGAGGTCTTGGGGATTGCGCATGCAAGTTAAATAGAAGACCTAGGTTTTGGAGAATCTGTTCTAGTATCATGGAGATCAAAGCACTTTTGATAGGAAAGCCGCTCTATGCAAACACGCGTAGTTAAACGACAAAAATATAACGCCGCCCAATGCATTACCCTCGGATCGAAAAAAAAAAAAAAAGAAAACACATAAAAAAAATGTAGGTAAGCCAAATGCCGATGATTATTGTTGAGGAAAGGGATGGATGTTGCGAGGGGAAAGATACGGGCGAAATTGATGTGTGGTCAAGCTTGCTACAAACTGAAGGAGTCGATAGTTGCATAGTGGAAATAAGAGAGAAGATGCCCGACGAGAGGTAAAATTGTAGGCGCCGCGAGAACTATGCGTTACCTGGCTTTTCTTCGGTGTCAACGTGCCAGACAACGTAATTTGGTAATCCGACAACTTGATACCCTGCACGTTTGGCCATTCGCGCGAAACCCTCGGTCTCTGCTTGATTTTCGAAGGCGTAAGAAGGGAAATTAATTCCTGGTTATTCTGGTAAGTACTGTAATTATGTTTGTCTCGAGATGGACATTCATACCAGCTCGATGGACGTCAGCTTTAACAAGCAGAGATACCCCACCGATTCCGTCCAGTTCTATCTCCATATCTTTGTCTTTTCTCCAATCACCCATCATCGCCATGTAGGCCCGACTTGTGTTATATTCCTTGTAGCCTTCTACCAGAACCGTATCGACGGAAAGAGTTTTTCGTAGCTCTCTTCCCTGATCGGTTTCAATCCAAGAGTTATAGTCGTCTATGCGGTTGGTGTCAGCTTCCTTGGACTGAACTCCGGCCGTGAACTTGAAATGACTTACACCGTCCCTCGATGTCTGTACCATTCTCGTCATACCTATGAAACCAAATGTCTAGAGAAGAGTTAACCTTTAAAGTTACCCGATCCTATAGTGATGGTATACACACTAGGAACAACGATATCTCTGTCGTGAGCTATGAAATCTTCGAGGATAGCATCCGGCGATTCCTTGACGTCGACATCTCGCCACATGACCCAAGAGTGTCCGGGTTGTATGGTGCTGGAGAGTAAGAAATTTCTAGCTTTGGCCATGGTGATTCTTCTTGGACGTTGTGCTTCAAGAGAATGTCTTTGGATTATATTTTGCGAAAATGGAGAACCGAAATCCTTCTCGATGATTGTTCCGCTTCTGAAGGGAACTTTTGAGTCCGGACTGGATTGTACGCTATCCAGCTCCATAGCCAAGATGGCAAGGGTATCATCGTGAGAGTCAGATACAAGGAAACCCAGGTCTATGAGATCGTGGGGATACGAGAGCCTTGACAAGACTTCGAAGTATCGTGGAAGGTAAGGAGCAGCATCGCGGAGGGGAGTTAGGATTAAGACCCGCTCCTTGTTTTGGATGGCATCTTTTCCAGCAGTGATTTTATTGAGGTTGTGACTTCTGACTGACTTTGCACCTATATCAATCGGGTGATGCTTGTTTGCGAGGATGGGAGTGCTCCTGTGCTGGTGCCAAGCAGCGAATTCATTTGGCGATATTTCCAAAGGAGAGACACCAGGTCCGTAACAGGCCCACCGGCTGCAGGGAGTCGATATCGTAGAATCGAGTCAGCAAAGGATTCCAAAAAATAAAAGAGTGTCCGAACTCTCGACCGGTGTAATTTCACCTTTCCAACGAAGAAGCGGTCTCCAACAAGCCATTCCATGCAAACACCAAGAAAGTCGTGGCGACGGCGAGTGCAAGGAAGCGACTGCGCAGGAAGATGAGCGCGAGCGCCCGCGGTGTGGAGACCCGTTCGGTTAGCGACCTGGACTTTTCCATGGCGGAGTAACTGTGGGTGGGTGGGAGGGCAGGGGCCGAGCGACCCTGGTTAATTGTGGCACTGGCGCACAGGAGATGGGTGGATGAACGAATGTGCGAATGTATCACGACTGGCTGATGAGGACTGGTGGCGGTGGTTAGACACCGGGGGGGAAGTTGAAGATGTCGACGGAGGTTGCTGTGATATCCTCTCTTTCTCTCTCTCTCTCTCTCTCTCTTTCTCCCCCGCCCACGTCGCAGAGACTCTACCCAGTCTTCTCGCTCCCGTTTCTTCCTCTCAGTTCGATGTCACCGATTCAATCTTGAAACTACAGCATCCACGAGAACGACACCCGCATCGAGAGCTGCATCTTGCCTCCGTCATCCTGCCCACTAGATGCATCCAAAGCCTCCGCCTCCCCAGTTTATTTATCTACCTACTCAAAGGACGCGATCAATCGTTCGCGGAGAAGCACAGCCTCCGCGTTGCGTTTTGGGTCACCATCAACATTGCCGAACTTCATCAACTTCGTCTCCATCGCCAGATGAAACCATGACAGCCTCACCGCCAGTCTTACGGCCGGCCAAGCTGGCTGTCATACTCATGCCCGATCCGCCTTGACTCTGACCTCGTCTTGGCTAACAACATTGGCATTTATCCTGTTATATCATCCGCTAGACCTGCACGGTTTGTCGACCTCGCTCGCTGGCTGGCTTTCCTCCATTCTGGCTCTGTGTGCGGCCTCATAGTCAGTCACGACGACCGTCATGTACCATCCCCGATATCCCGATCCGAATCATGGCCAGTATCCGCAGTCTCAGTGGGGCCAGCCCAACAGCAATTACCCCGAACCGGACCCCAGTCAATACGATCCGAACCGTCAGAGCTGGTACGACCCAAATCAACAGTTCGGATTTCAAGAACAACCCCCACCAGTTCAAACACCGGATTGGAACAATTCCCAGTTATTCTACCACCCTCCCGTCCCGGTTTCATCCCAGACAAATGAACCTCCTCCTCCAGCCTACGATGCTTCATCAAGACCCATAAGCTGGCCCTCCCGTGCACAGGATTTCAACAGCTACTACAATCCCGCGAACCAAACTCAAGGGGCTCCGTCCCCAAACTATTTGCAACCCCCATCGGCTGGCGCATACGGTTACGCTCCTCCGCCTCAACAAGCCCCTAGCTATGGGCACACTCACCATCACTCAATATCGGGTCCATTGAGCTTGCCGGTGGCTTTAGGGATAGGGTTCCCGAGTCTTGCGTCAAGTCACATTCCACGGTCGACGGACTTGGCCATGGACGATGCGCAAAGGATTCGAGATGCTTTTGGAGGTACCATTTCCCTTAGTCACGCATTGAATCTCAATACAGAGTACTTATGCTAATGCTTTTTTGGGAATGAAACGTCCTAGTCGGCGGCCTACACCATACGCCTGTCATTAATATCATAGCGAACAGGTCGCCGGACCACTTGGAAGATTTGTTGCTGAGTTACAGGAACCTCACTGGTCATGACTTGCTCGCCACCCTGAAAGACATCGCTCGTTCCAATAAAATATCCAATCTTGTTGATCTTAACAACAAATACTTCAACACTGCTGTAACGGCTATCCTCCTCGGGCCTGTAAAATCGGAAGGCTTCTGGGTGGTAAAAGCGGTGAAAGGTAATGGAACAAACGAGGCTCTGTTGACGGAGTCAATCTTTGGACGTACAAATCATGAGATCGAGATAATGAAGGGATATGTTCGGGGTAGTCATCATAAAACCCTGGAGGAGTATGTTCACTCGGACCTCAGCATGGGTACCAAAGAACTTTTCGAAATGGGGCTAGAATACAGTCCGTCAAAGGACCCCATGGCAATTCTACCAATGGATCCGACCAGTGTGCAGCTTGATACTAGAAGAATTATCTCTGCGATACCGAGTTTCAAAATCTTCTCGAAAAACTCCAACCTCATCTGTCGAGTTCTAGCGCAGAAAACGCGAGAGCAACTATTAGGAATTATTGATGAGTACAAGAACGAAACCGGTAAGAACCTTAGGGATGTTATCAGTAAATCTTTCATCGGTCACATGAAAGAGGCATTGCTCTTCATATTGGATGGGGCAATAGACAAGGCTGAAAGGGTGGGCCTCCGTAATCCACAGATGAATGAAAAGTGATAATAATATTTACCGCGAGAATTATAGGATGCCAAGTTACTCGAGGACGCGATGGAAGGCGCCGGAACCAGAAATCACTTGTTGATATCACGGCTGATTCGGGTTCATTGGAACAAGCTTTATCTTGCCGAGGTTAAACAAAAGTACTACCAACTATATAGGCAAGAACTTGTTCACAGGATCAGGAGAGAAATCAGGGGTAGCTATAGGGATCTAATGGTTGCCGTGGTGGAATCAGACACATCACCTTGGAGGCAATAGTGGAGTGAATAGCACGCGCGCACGGGGGGTCTGCAAACCAGGATCGGGATGACCACGCACACCTTTTCGGGCTTCTCGATTTAGCTAGATGCGGGGGAATGGAAGACGGAACGCGGGGGGTGTGGGAGAGGGTATGTGCAAGGGTTTCCCATTTTTTGAGATTTATTTTCGTATGTCCCATAAGGGACGCGGCATATTTCGTGGCATTGTTTAGTAAATTTTAATAGTATTTTCTGCTGTTCTTTTTTTTATTTCCATCAATTATTTCGCCGTGCTCGCGGAATGAAAGGCTAGAAGATAGTATATACTCCGACGTTGAGAAGGGTCTCTAAGACACGATAGCTCTGTTGAAAAAAATACAGGGTTGAGCCTAAGGAAACCTCGTGAGATCAAAGGGAATGATTTTAGATGAGAAACTTAAACCATGATGAAAGGCTTTTGAGGGTATCAACAAGATATAAATGAGAAGAATCCAGGAAGTGAATTGTAGAGTCAAGAAGAGAAAAGAAATAGGAAAATTAGCTCCAAGGAAAGAAGTACCAAGAGAACACCCGCTGCCATGTAGGACGAAGAACCTAAGCCGTGACTTGTCCTTCATTAAGAGAGGACCACTCTATCAAGCCGACCAAAAAACCTCTAACTGTATATAAGAGAATGACGCTGTATGGCCATCTCGACCTGTCGCTGCCCGAACAACTTCGAAGAGAGAGGTTCCGGCAGCATGCGATCTGCTGCTAGTAGCTCGAATTTTTTATCCGATAAGGGGAGTAGAACATTCTCATCTACGTGAGAATGCAAGAGATCTAAGCAAACATGCTAGCACCACCGCTCTGGACAGCATCGATCTCCGAGGCACTCAATCTCAGTCTTCCAAATCTCTTTGGTAGCTCGCTGCGATCGAAGAATTCGCCCGGTGCGGGTTGCGGGGTGAAGTAGGACTTGGAGGATGCGGATCTGGTAGCCAAAGGACCGTGTTGATTGGCAATGGCCTCGCGGTATTGCTTGAAGGAGGTTGGGAGAGAGGAGGTGGGAGAGGCCGGATGGACCCGTGGGGTGTGATCAATGGTCTCCGGGATGGACCGCTTGCCGATGAAGTGGATGAGTGGGGTGCGGCGGGCGAGGATTCTGGTCGGGTTCATTGTGACGGTTTGAGGTGAAGGGTTCGGGATGCGTGGGAATTATCTCGGATCTCAACGAAGGATACGGCGGCAAGGAGGAGTAGAAAGAATGGGCGATAAGGGAGAGAAGAAGGATTTTCTTGAGGTTGAAGGCGGTGGTGGTGGTGGTGGTGGTGGTTTGGGTGGTATTAGATGCGTTGGATGGTTGTTCCGGGAAATTTTCGAAGTTTCAGCGCGAGCAAGAGGAAGGCG
Organism: Dactylellina leptospora; assembly: GCA_036971365.1. Classification (NCBI taxonomy): domain Eukaryota; kingdom Fungi; phylum Ascomycota; class Orbiliomycetes; order Orbiliales; family Orbiliaceae; genus Dactylellina; species Dactylellina leptospora. The sequence goes on along the minus strand of JAJTUC010000018.1, from coordinate 69,350 downwards.
GACAGACGACGGCGTATTTATTTCGGATCCTGTCTCAATGACACACACACCCGGCTAATACTGTCGAAGGCTCGTTTGGCGCCGATGGCCGTTGTGTATTGCGGCGGATATCGAGAGTCTGGATGACAGTTGAGGACGAGGGACTGTCTGCCTCGACTTATATATACACCCTCTTGCGTATAACCTCTAACTTCTAACTTCTATCCTTCTATCCTTCTTTCTTTCTTTCTTTTTTTCTTCCAATTTTGATCTGGACACCGAGACGAACGCTCTCGTCCCCTGCTAGACAGTGCGGACTTCTCGGCGAGCTTTGTGACATCCGCTCGGCCTTTCCTCATATGCACGTCGATAATGCAAGACGACAATCACACCATCCAACAGCACATGCTTTGGGGAATGGCTCGTGTGGGTGTGGCACCCACGGATGGGAGGGCGAAAGGACGTGGGATGCATCCTCTCTCGCTTCGCCGTTGAAGAAAATTTTCTTTGCAATTTGCATGACCGCATTCTAGACGCCGGCCAGAAAGAGAAGTGAAAAAAAAAATCAGAACTTTGCCCTATTCACAGCTCATAAACTCCGACGTCGCTTCTACGGTGTCGGGGTAAATCCTGCCTCAATGCATGAAGTGTTTGGTTCTCTTGAATATGACCAGAAACAAGCAATTCCAGAGGTATCAAAACAATACATTTCAAAGAATCTGAAGGCAAAATCCACCCCCAGACCACATCTTCACAGGCCAGGATTCCCCACATCCCCTTCCAAACCTCGAAGTTAGTTCTCACACAAACAGCACGAGCCAAACTCAGAACTGCGCTTTCCTCCGAAATCTTCCGATGGTCTGGCGATACTTGTAGCTAGCCAAACTTAAGGTTGCAGCTTGTATCCGGCAGGTTGATTCCTCCACGGTTTGCTAGTCTGTCTATTAAACGAACCTTTCTATTTTCTTTATTTTTTTTTTTTTCAAAAAACCAGCCTTAGTCACGCCCTGCCATCCTTGGTCCTGTGTGTTTCTTCCGATTTTCAATTGTCGAGACTTGGCCATTCGCTTCCAGCCGATATTCGGCACAATATGCAGCACACCTCCAATTGGGATCCGTTGGGATATCACCTTTGCCACACCTTCGCAGAATCACGCCAAAATTCAGCAAGCCTCGCACTCTTACAAGCATTTTCCCTGTTTGTCGTATGTAGATAAATCATGTTTGGGAGAAAGTCAAGAGCAAGCGAAGCTTTCAATTTTTCAATATTCATACAACCTAGAATTCTATCCATGAACAACTTTTTTTTACCTCCGCTAACGACCCCACGCCTCGGGCCCCCTGATGAACATAAAAATATATATAAAATACAAGCCGAAAGGACAAGCGGGGAATTCGTAAAGGATAAATAACCAAAAATGAAACAAAAGCTTCCCATAACTCATTACAAAATATGTGTGTGCGTGTGCGTGTGTAACAACAAACTCTAGAGTGTGCATCTGCATGTACATGTATGTACATACGCTTCATCGAGTAAACCCCACAGAATCAGATTTAAAAAAAAAGCCGAAATAGCCGAGGGTCCGTGTCTCTCGTTAAGAAAAAATATATCCTTGGGGTATCCTCGCTGTGGTATCCATGAGCTATAAATTACAATATATCGGGCAGGTGAAGCAGAATAATAGCAAAAAGGAAATATATAAGGATCTCACGGTGACCTAGGTTTGCTCATTAACAGATGGAAGTATTCCTCAGCCCACGTCGGTTCCTCTACCTCTCGAACCACCACAGCGGCACCGTTGTGTCTCAAGGTATCTAGTTCGTGAACATCCAGTGACGTCTTGGCCGAATGAACGTCAACGGCCTGAGAGATCATAATGTTGGCGAATGGATTCTCGACAAGCGTCTTCTCAGAAGTAGTCGGACGCTTCGACATTGGCCACACAAAACCCCTGAGTCGAGGAGACAGGAGCGCGGGTTTAGGTGCACGAATAGATCGTTGGGTGAATCCCGAGAATTCTGTGTGAATTTGTCGAACCAGAACTTCGTGATCACTGCTAGTTGAGAACGTTCTCTGTTGAACATTGAAGAAATCAAAAGGTGCTATTCTGATTCCTTCGCTCAATTCTCGTTGGTGAATGGGAACGACAATGCGGAAAATGAACATCTGAGCTGTCGATTGCTCGATTTCTAGATTTCCAGAACGACAGGGCATGAGAACCGGGGTAGACGAAAAGATTGCATCCGCCCAAAAGTCATCTGGGTAGGCCTTTGTAAAAGCGCGGACGGTCGAACGCATGTCTTCAAGGAATGACTGCTCGTCAACGGAGCAAGCTGCCAATTTGATCTCCAGTGTCCGAAGTACAGTAGCCATCGTCAGGCCTTGCAAGCTTTGAATGATAGTCTTCATACCATCGTTCAAGTATTTGACCGGTAATTGAACAGAAGGGATAAGATTAGGCTGCAGCTTTTGGACGAGGACATCAAATCCGCCTTCGATATTAGCGCGCGCAGCGAAACATCCGATATGGATACCAGGTTCCAGAATGCTTTCAGATACAGACGAGTCTCGCATATTTTTTAGATGTTCCATCAATTCGTCTCTGTGGAGCTGTAGGGAACGGGCGACGACATCGAGGGTAACCATGGGGCTCGCGAAGCGATAACCATGAGACTGAAGTCTCACAACGTCATCTCTGCTGACCTGTCGGAAGACAAACAAGGTTTGCCCTCTGCCATTCGAGAATTTCCTCAACTTCTCAATATCACTTCCCTCAGTTGAAGTGTTGACTCGGCTTCTCGTACCACTACTTGTGTGTAGAATCTCGTCATAAAGACACCCCAATTCCTCTAAGGGTTGACGCAATTGTTCGCTCAATTTCTTTGCAGCCACGCAGAGCATCTCGCGGAAGACGAGATTCAAGGTTGTCTGATCCTCGGTCCCCAGCTTCTTAAGATCGATGGCGCGAAGATGTTGTTGCATCCCTGACACAAACTCGTTGATACCGCCCCAAGAACGAGAGACCCTATAGTACCAAAGAAACACAGGATGTTCTTTTGTAAATTCCTGGTCAAGAACGGAGTTTAGGGTGTCAGTGATGACTTCTGTTGGAAGTGCACCGCTCGTAGACACCATAAGACGACCTTCTGGGTCAAACAACACAGCCGACAGAGTAACCTTGCGGACTTTGTTCATCAGTTGACGGGCTCTGGCTCCAAGGATGATAGCATATGCCAACAGACAAGTGCATGTAAAAACGCACTAGTTTGCAAGTTAGTAAACAACAAGTGATCTAGGAGCATGTTGGAAATAAAATAACGTACGAGGGTGCCAACGACAATGACGGTTTGCTTCCTGTCCAATGCGCTCTTGGACAAGGTAGCGTTTCGAAGCCGATACTCTGTTCCCACAGTGGCAAGCCAATGCATACCAGATACGGCCTGGAGAAAACCATTAGCAACCACGGATTCATACCAACTAAGGGCGAACTTACACCTGCGAGAACGAAACCGCAACAGATACGTTTCCACCAAGTGCCAGCCCATTGCGCTCGGGACACGAAGAATATCAGTAGCGCAACATTACTCGCTACAATGGCAATAATGACGCTCCCGACCACGAAGCCAATCTTGTACACTGAAGTGTAATTTGAAATACCGAACTGTCCGAGGTAATGCATGAGAACGACCGCCAGCCCGGCAGTCGTTCCGCCTATCGTCACTCGGGTCTTGCTTACATCTTCATTCGTTCCGATAAACATGTATGCCGAGAGTAGAACGATGATTGGAAGGAAGAATGATAAAGCGGTGAAGCTCGAACTGTACATAAGCTGGTGACTTTCGACTCCATGGTCGAGGATTATAGCCCTGTTTCCGATAAAATGCATTCCCCATATGGCAATCTATGACATAGAAGACACGTGAGCAAAGGTGAAGCTGATATGTCGGGATGGTAAAAACTTACGGATCCCATAGATATGGCTGAACCAACCAACAGACTCCTGTGCTCACGCAAGAGGTGTTAGAACTCGAACAAAATAAATAAAAAAATAAAAAATAAAGCTTTCGACTTAAATCCCCATACCAATTATACCATCCACGGCTACCTGTTCTTCGATGTAGAAGCTCAAGAGTAGTCACGGAGCCGATGTAAGAGACGGCGTATGATAATGCGACATATTGAGCATGGATTTCCTGGTGAGCGATCTCACCAGGCAGTAAAGTCGGATGTTCCATCGTTCGAATGGATTATTGACGCCGGTGGGATTCTTGTGGGTCCAAGATTTCCGGTTCCTTTGCAACAAAGTTATATGATACTTATCAACTAACTATTTGACAAAAAAGTCAAAAGTCTATATATGGTTGAGATTCCAGAAACAGCAAATGCCCCGTACGGCAAAAGTAAGAAAAGAAAAGAACGGAAAACTTAGAATGAAAAGAATGAACGATCGACTTGTGAGAAAGGGAAAGAAGGGGGGAAACAGATAGACGGGGACGAGCCGGTTATAATTCCGTGACGGGTTGATACCAACATATAGGATACCTACCGCAGAGTCGGGTTCAGCTGAACACAACATGCATCCTGGGAGAGTGCTCGAGGGCTCGGATACACACAGAAAAGTCTAGGCGGTGCGACCAACAGCCACGACTGTTCAGAATCCACGGCGCCCTTGCTTGAATGTTCCTGCTTGCACTCTGGGAGGGCACATCGAACGGAGGGGATCGAACCGGGCTAGCTCCTAGCTAGCGGAGAAAGGTTTTATCACCTTTGGCTGCATACATCGATAAAGGTTCATTTCCACGCGAGAGCAAAACAAGGCACGATGGTAGCGTGGACATGGGGTAGCGGCGACGCCAGGGAGGGAGGGCAATAAATTGATTTCAATCGAGGCTGGTTGGTCGCACATGAACCACCCCACTAAACAGTGTTCGGATTCCGTGTTCCAACAGTTAGCTGCCATCCGTCATTCCAGGCAGAAGAAGTCACAGGCTGGGCCCGACGGATCAATAAGAGGAGAGAAGAGGCGAAATTTGTTTAACATTGACCTAACCACGCCAACAAAAGAAGCAACGTCCAAGTGACTGGAAACTGGAAGGGTTCGTTCAACAATGTTCAGCCGGCCGGAGAAACCCTCTTGAAATTAGCTTCCGAACAAGAGAGAAAGCAAGACAATGAGAGGGAGGGAGCATGGCGAGCGGTGACGGCAGAGGCCGGGGAAGAAGCCTTCGACCAGCCGCAGATGTAATATGGCTCCCCGCGCTAACGTGCATTGGTATGATCGATCGCAGACCGAAGCTTTAGCCAGCCAATAAGAAAGCGCGGCCACCACAGATTTCGATCTCGCTAAACGGGGGAATTCCAGATCCTATTGACATGCGATCCATGCTATGATCTTGCTCTATCTGCTATAGGGCCACCCGGATTCGGTGCTAGCGCCCAGATTTTATCAGACATCTGCCAGCAAAGGTTACGACATGTGCTAGCTCGGCCTGTCAATCGGGGATTTCTCTCCATTTTGGTGGGCCTCTCACTGCGTCACCTCTTCCCGGAAGAAAAATCGTTGACTCGGTCCGTATATGAACGGAGCGTAGCCGCTTTCACTTGAAGGAGCATATAAACATATTGGAAATACACGTTCGAACGTGTATTCTCAATCTGAGAGCGCAATTTCATTGTTGCGAAAAAAAAGAACTGAATGACATGAAAGCACGCACTTGGTCCGAGCAAACTGATGGGAAACATCGAAAATACTCCTATCTTGCCTGGACCCTGGACAACGGTGACCCTAAGAAAGGGGGTTCAGCCCATGGTCTGGGCCCTCCCTCCGCAACCAATTTTGCGAAGCGAATAGTGAGGAGAGAAGGGGTGTTCGGGGAATAGACTCTTCGTCACATTGAGTATCATCAAATTCTTGGCCTCTTCAAGTAATAATGAAACCACGTGTTCTGAGAAAGGCGGAAACCCTTTTTAGATATCCCCAAGACGTCGAATCCATGACGATAGCAATTCTTCAATGGTGAACAAACTTACAATTTCGCTGACTCCACGCGCCATCAACTCTTCAATTTCCGTACGGTGAGCATTATCATTTCATGGAGGACACGGCCGAGCACAGGCATTCGGAACAGGTCTATTAGGCACAATACATTTACACCTCAGTATGGCGGGTACCATGGGAAACCTGATGGGCATTTGTCTGGCAATCATTCCCACGGCCCTTCAGTTGATCCATCTCCTCTTCTTTCACAAGTCCAACGAAAATGCTCCTATGTGTTGCCCCAGCCCTACGTCAAAGCGCAAGGGCGGCGAAGGGTCGGCAATAACGAGCTTTTCCTTTGTCTGCTAACCGGTTTTCACCGAATTTATTTCGTTGGGAGTCTAGCCGTTGTTACATGCAACTATAGAGCTAGAAGATAATGCCCTGTGCGTCGAACCTCGTGCTCACGCTCGAGCACTCTATTATCAGACACGCCTCGCCTTCCAGATGAACGCGAATGGCATAAAACGATTGTCTAGTTTGATAAAGTGTGAAGCCAAAGAACCCCATCAGCGGCAAATTGACACAGTCCTTTCGGCTTCAGGACTAGCCGGGGAGAGAATCGCTTGTTGAGCCAAAAGCCCTCGTGGCTAGCTGCAAAGCCTTTCTGAATTGTCCCAAGACGGTCAAAATCAAGAGAACATTCGCTGCGGTTATTTCTTCGCGGCCGTGCACACGACTCGCGACAAGTTATTTCAAAACAAGCCTGCTACGACCTCGCCGCTGGCAACCAATGTTTCGGGGCATCCGGTAAATACTACCAACGTGTTGGTCGTGAATCAACGCTAGTAGACATCTATGTGATATTGGACCTAACAGGATGTCCTAAACTAGTGCAAATTTCTATTGCCATTTATACTTGACGGCCCTCCTTTCTATTCGACTATGCTAGCATTGAGGTCATCGGGAACTTCGTCTTGTGTGTCGCTCCACGATCTTTCCGCTCCTGCTTTCCTCCTAGCGTCGATGTAAGATACGAATTCTCCATAGGTCCTTGGCATAATTTGGAACTGTTCCTCGGTATCGAAGGTGTATGTGAAAGTTCCTGTGTGCCGAAGGGAGCTGTGGTGGACATCTCGAACCTTCGAATCGACACGCACCTGGACCCGGCTACCTCCTGCAGGGGCAGGTTCTGTATGCACTACCGTGGCCGTGAGGTACAGGATGCCACCGACGGGAACACTCTCACGGAAAACCGATGGAGACATCGATAAGAATCGCGGGCGCGAGTGAGACGCCGCTGCACAGCAAGTGAAAGCCAATTCAAAAGTATTTCGCAATAATAAGCCGCCGAAAATCTAAATGTAGGCAGGGAATCAGGGTTGGTACTCGGAAAAATATTGAAGGATTGGGAGGCAAAACTAACCATATATGACTTGCCACCCGAGCAGCGTTCGAAACCCCTGCGTTAGCTGAGGTGTTACCAAGCCAATACAACGGGACAAGGTCTTCTTACATGGCGGTTCCGATACTACCAGCAGAAAATGTCAGAAGAAAAAAAACTTTGTCATTAAACTCGGTTTTTAGGTTCAAATATCTCGACTTACCTGTGGCTGCATTATCTGGGTCGTTTGGATTTGAGTATCGGCCACTGTAAATTGAGTTCGCGAGCTAAGGTCAGCACGGGTCGGCTTGAACGACTGCGAACCCACCCACTGTAGATTATGTTTGAGGGTTTTTTGACGCCAGGGTCTGCTTACAAAAAGCCAAAAAAAAGTTAGGCTACGACGGTCATGCAAGGGACGAATATTGGAATGTTCATATATTTGACTTTCCTTGGTAGCTTTGCTTCTCCCGCCACATTGTGTGGATGAGATTGCTCTCCTCTTCATTTGGGGCCTGCTTCTCTAGAGATGTCGACGCAAGAGCCTTTTTGAACTTGTTGCGTTCTGATATGAGCACCGTACGTACACATCAGCAAAAACCCGAGACTCCAACCACTGATGACTAAGAGCATCTCCCTTAGTGTGATCAATCACCTTCTCCTCTAGCGAAGATACGCTTTTCTTCAGGCGTCTCGACAATCAACGGGTTGATATTCGTAGCCCTATGATTCCCTGACGAGTTAGCAAATGCCTAAAGTAAGGAGTCAAAAAAAGAAGAAAAAAAGAAAATTGAGCCTCTAGCAATGGAATGAGGGGTCGGCACAGACTTCTTTGTAGCGGGATCGAGAGCCACCATTGTGAACTGGCAGGTCAAGATGGTTTTGTTCTCCTCTTTTCCTACGACCTCCAAGGAGATCTCCATGCTGCTCCTGCTTGATGTCCATGTTACCATACCGCGAAGCTCCACATCACAAAACGAAGTTGGATGGTGAAGGAGGGAGATCCTATCAACCGCGGCCGTTACAATCGTATATCCCTCGCCTAGACCTGGTGTCAATTGAACGAACGGTAACCGGTGTTGAGAATTCATATTTGTCGGTTGTCCGGTAGAGTGGTCTCAAAACTTACCCGTATGTTTGTATGCAATAACTCCTACACAGTTGATTAGATTGGGGCGGCAGATATATTTGACTAGCACGCTGTCGTCCGCTCACCTGAAAGGGCATCGAGATCCATAAATATGTTTCCCAGTCTACCGTATCAAATGGAGAATGTCAATTGACAGAGTACGGCTTAGGACATAGGGGTGCCAGCACCTTAATTGGCCTGTAGAATTGACATATGACTAGAGGAAGTATACGGTTTAGAATGCGAAATTGCGGATCACGACGAACGGAGCCGGGTAACGTGCTCCCTACATCTACCAACCATTCATCCTTCCCAAACTCCAATGTCTGACATATCAAACAAGCGTGAATCATCAGCGTATACTCCTTGAGCCAAGCGCACTGACAGGAGTACGATTTTCGTGGGTTAAAAAGCGTGAGAATCCGGTACTGACATAGCTCGAATAACTATCCGTCATTCGCTTCGGCGTCAACGGCGATACTTTGGGCTGGTTTGGACCTGGTCCCGGGGCTAGGCCTTTGTCTCTGATCTCAAGAGCCTTGAGCCACGGGATGGTAAATTTAGGGGACAGCAACGTCGGTTTAGCAGGAGTCGATACATGTCTGCGAGCGAGTGTGTTCAAAAGTTGGTGACCGGGAGGCCGAGAACTCGGCATGTTGCGAGCGCTGCCGAGGCCTGCCGCCCTTGATACCGCTATCCTCCGCATTGGCTCGACGAAAGACATGCATGCACTTAGGTTATTAGCAAGATAGGAAGAGAGGAAACGGATGGCGATATCAGCGGAATGTGTTGTCGCGTGGTGGGAGCGTCGTGAAGCGGGACTCGAGGAACGTGCGACATGTGACGACGCTATCTAATCTCTGGGATCCCGATCGGAATTGCCCCGTCGCGCATGAGAGAGGTTACCACAATATGATGTCGGTGGTGGATACGCTCTGATTACAAACAGCTTCTCGATCCGGCACCGTAAGCTGCGGATTAGAAATCGGTCGGTCGGGTCCCTGGCAGCAGACGAGTTCCGCCGCAGGTTTTTGTGCTTTTAGCCATTAGGCGGGTGTGACTAAGAGAAACCCCCATCTCGCCGCAAAGAAAGAAGGGAAGGAAGGAAGAAGGTCGAGAGGCAATTTGTTATTGGCCCTACTCCTCCTCCCCTCACCGCACTCCTCCTGTCCATCCTCTGCTGAATCTCCATCAATCTTTAGAAATTTCATTTCGATTTATTTTATTTTTCATCCGCAGTTATCGTACGACAGGTCGCGGAATATTCTCACTGGGCGCTGTCTACACGGCTGTTCGACCGCATCCCGACTGCGTTCGCCGGCGTCGCTCTCTCCATTTTCACGAAATACATCGCCCGATAAACTCGACATCTCCTCATCGGCAGACACAGCAGACGCCTGGGCTGTGATGTCCTTCCGACGCAACACGATGTCGCAATATCAAGCCAACCTCAACCTCATCAACCCCATGTACGGGGCGGCGGAGCCGATCGAAGAGACTTTCGACCAGAGCAACTTGGATCTGTTCGCGAACACGGACTTTTTCGACTGGGATATGGGACAGTCGATACACTCGCTCGGAGGACAGGAGACGGAGAGAGAACGGGAGAAGAAGCTTGAATCGGCGGCTTCGTTGGACGTCTTTGGCAGCGGGGATGCCAACCTGGACAGTGAGTAGTATTGCAGAGTTATTCCAGAGCACCTTTTCCATCTGCGAGCAACGGTGGGCTGGGGGGGCGGTAGGCAGGGCCCTGCGCCGACCAAGCAGCCCGACTCGCATGCAGCAGCAGCACCATCAGATATGCCTCGCTGCCATGGGGTGGGTTCCTCCGGCCCTTATAAACGTGACGGGACTTCCTATATATATATACAAAAATATACATATACACGTCCCTCAAGCGATCACGTCTCTCGTGTCGCTAGCAGCTGAGACCAGCCTGACCGTTCACGTCGCGATGCTGCTGCTGCTGCTCACGACCGGGGGACGGGGGTGGTTTTCTTATCCATTTCTTCGATCTTTCCAATTTTTCATGTTTCTCCCGGGTTCGTTGCACGGCGGTGCCGGTCAATCACGCCATCTGGACTAGGCCCGTTCGGGAAGCCCCGCCCCGCTCAAACCTGCAACACATCTCAACACCCTCAACACATCCGCACCTCCTCTTCCTCCTCACTCATCCTACTGCTGCTCCTCTTCCCTCCTCTACTCCTCTTCCCTCCCGCACACATACCCCCCCCCCTCCCCCAAAATACAAGCGAAATAAAGCGGAATGGGTTAATTATGCGCGGGCTTGTTGGGTTTCGTTGGCTGACATGTCGTTCTCTCGTTCCTCTCTCCACTAGGCTACATGAATTCCGTTGATTTCACACAACTCTCCTCATTCATGATGAGTGACTTTCCTCCTCCTCCTCCACCCCCCTCTCACCAATCCTCACACATTCCTTCTGCCACCCCGTCATCGCAGCCGTCGCAGTCTCACCAGCGACCCCGTACTCTCGCCATACTCCCGCAGCCCTCTCATCCCGCGCCAGCCCTAGCGCAGAATCCTTCCTCCACCTTTGCGTCTCCCGTGTCGCCCGCAAACCCCAACTCTCTCAAAAGAAAATCTCTTTCTCTGGATACCGATTCCTCGCCCCGGTCTCTCGAGGATGCCTCGAGGATGGCCGCCGAAGAGGACAAGCGACGGAGAAACACCGCCGCTTCCGCCAGGTTCCGCGTCAAGAAGAAGCAGAGAGAGCAAGCTCTCGAGCAACACTCCAAAGACCTCGAGACCAAAGTCCAAGAACTCAACGGCAAAGTCACAACCTTGGAAAATGAGAACAAGTGGCTCAAGGACCTTTTGATGGAAAAACACGGCTCCAACGAAGATTTCATCAGACTAATCAAAGCCGCCCCTTTCCCCCTATCATCCTTAGCAAAATCGGATGCATCCGACGATGATTAACATTGTATCACTAAGCAATGTACACAAAAGTTGTTCCGTTCTTCTTTGCTTCGCGCTCCCAGCGAGTGCCTCTCAAGCGGTTGACAGGCATCCCGAGCTCAACTTGCGTCTTCTCACTCTCGGCGTTACAGGCGAAACCTTGTCATCTCATCGTGCGTATTTGGTGTGGCTCCATCTACTCGGTGTTGTATAATGTTAAGATATATTTTCTTGTACAAATCTCTTGATATCCCAGGGTTCAACACACGTCTCCTTTGTGATAAATTCGGGGTACTATCCTAACTATCAGGCTCGTGGTGCCAGAATACGGCACCCGAAAACATGTATCTCTCTTTCGTGCATTTTTGATTCTATCCGAGACACTTCTAGATTGCAGCAAATATAGTATGTAACTGCATACCTATGTTATATATGCTCGTGCCTAAAGCTATCGTACAACAAACATTGAACGCTTCTACCACGCTCGAAGTCCCTCACTTCATTCATGACCTTGCCATTTTCCCTAAGAGATTTAATGCTGAACCTGCGAGAACCCAGTCCGCTTGATCTTTTGAGAACGTATGGGCTGTGTGGATGACCCTCTTCTCGCCGGTCTTCTCCTTTACGATTTCAAGTTGCACGGTTCCCTGGCCACCCTTGTTGAGCATTTCGTGCAATCCAATCGTGGACACTTTATCTCTTGGATCGATGAGATCATAGTCTGTCTCGTTAACAAAGGTCAAGGGAACTAAGCCTTGTTTCTTCAAGTTTGTCTCGTGAATGCGAGCGAATGACTTTGCAAGTACGATTGAACCGCCCAAATATCTCGGTTGTAACGCGGCATGCTCTCGCGCGGAACCTTCTCCGTAATTCCACTCCGCAACAACCAGCCATCCAACCCCATTTCCTTTCCACCGTCTCGCGAGATCCGGGATCGAAGTACTCGAACCGTCGAAATCAATGACTGTATTCACCTTATCAGTCTCAGCATTCAGAGCCCCGATGAGTGTATTATTAGAAATATTCTCCAAATGCCCTTTGTACGCTAGCCACTTTCCGGCAGCAGATATATGGTCGGTTGTGCATTTCCCTTTGACCTTGACTAGCACTCTCAAATCTGATAGTTCGGTCCCGGGGAAAGGCTGGAACGGTTCGAGAACGGCCAATCGAGTCGAGCTCGGAGATACGACGACGTTAGTACTCGGGTCAGGCGTGGCTTTGACCGGGAAGAAAGAAGGTCTACCATCCTCGAAACCATTCTGAGGCAGGTCTTCTCCTTGTGGCGGTGAAAATTTAAAGCTCGAACCTCCAGGGGTTTCGATCGAATCGACTTCAGGGTTGAAGTCCATTCTTCCAGAGTAGACCATGGCCGTGACTAGCTCTGGTGAAGCAAGGAAATTCATGGTATCTGGGTTGCCATCGTTCCTGGCACGGAAATTTCGATTGAAGGAGGTTAGGATAGCATTTGTATCTCCCTTCTCAATACCGTCTGTACGTTTCCATTGGCCGATGCACGGGCCGCACGCATTTGCCAGTATAACCCCTCCCGCATTTTCAAGAACCTCGAGCGTGCGATCCCTCTCCAAAGTAGCTCTGATCTGTTCCGAGCCCGGCGTCACGAAGAAGTCTACTTTGGGCTTGAGACCCGCCTTTTCCGCCTGGTTCACTATGCTTTCGACGCGAGTCATATCTTGATAGCTAGAGTTGGTGCAAGATCCAATCAGTCCGGCACTGAGGTCCGATGGCCAGCCGTTTTGCACTATTGCATCTTTGAACCGCGATAACGGTGTTGAAAGATCTGGTGTGAAGGGACCGTTGATATGAGGCTCTAGCTCTGACAGGTTGATTGTGATAAGCTTGTCGTATTCAGCACTCGAGTCAGCAGACAAAAATTCGCCCGCGTTCGCGGCCTTTTTTGCAATAGGACCTCGGCCGGTAGCATTGAGATACGCAGACATGCTTGGTGTAAAAGGGAACAATGAGGTTGTAGCACCGATTTCAGCTCCCATGTTACAAATCGTAGCCATTCCCGTGCAGCTCAAGGATTTAACTCCCTCGCCGTGGTATTCCACAATGTAGCCAGTTCCTCCCTATGCGGCCTCATCAGCAAATTTCCCTAAAATACTGTGATAGCAAACGGAAAAAAGGGCATACCCGAACGGTAAGCTGGCCAGCCAAGTTTAATATTACGTCTTTTGGGGCTGCCCATCCGCTAAGCTTGCCTTCGAGCTTGACTCCTAGGACCTTGGGAGCTTTCAATTCCCATGGTGCATCGACCAAGGCGTCAACCGCATCAGCGCCACCAACTCCGATGCAAATCGCACCCAGCCCTCCGCCGTTGGGGGTGTGAGAGTCTGTTCCCAGCATCATGAGGCCGGGGGCGGAATAGTTCTCCAAGACAATTTGGTGGATAATGCCAGACCCAGGGGCCCAGAATTCTATTCCATATTTCTTCGCAGCGGATTCTAAAAAATCGAATATCTCCTTGTTACCCTTGATACTTTCGGGAAGATCCACATCAGCTCCCTTCTCCCCAACAATCATATGGTCGCAGTGTATGGAAGCCGGAACTGCAGTCGAAGGGAGACCGCAACTCATGAACTGGAGTAAGGCCATCTGCGCGCTGGCATCTTGCATGGCAACTCTATCAACTTTGAGCTTGAGATATGCGTTCCCACGGATCGAACTGGGTCGAGCACCAGCCAGCGTCTCTTCTGGGTTCTCCAGATGTGAGTAGAGAATCTTTTCGGCCAGCGTCAGAGGTTGGCTGGAGCCGAGCACTCGACGAACAATCTCATAGTTCTTCCGAAGCTTGTCGTACGGCGGCGTGCGAGCATCGTAGTTGGGGTGTACTTTTGGAGCAGCAGATGCTGTTGCGAACGATCGCAGCTGGGGCCGAAGATTGGAATCAATTTAGCTGCACGAAATGATATGATCGGGTGCGATTGAAGACTTACTCTGGGTCCGCATCGTTGTGACCAGGACTTCAACCTGGCAATCCTCAATACCATCGACATTGCGACTGCCTACGTACGACCTTGCCGACGTGAATAGTTTTGTTCGACGAGCAAGTTCGACGTAAAGCGGCCGCCGATAGCGGATGGAATTCAAAAATTTCCAACACGGGTTTCACATTGAATTGACCAGCTTCTGATTCGTCCTCGTTTTGCCGCGCAGCCCGAATCGTTTGAACCGCACCTCCACCATTCTCCATCACCCTCGACCATCAAGCGCAAGATGCTGCGGACATCTAGGAATCGCTTCTCCTGTTTATCCGCCTTACGGCCGACGACATTACATGCTGCCTCCGCCCGATTCATCATACCCCCCGCCACCTGCTCGGGCTCTCCAGCATGCAACTTTCTTCAATCTTCCTGCCGTGGGAGTCTCAGACGGTCGCTCTACCGACGTACGGACGTGGCCTTATTTCATAGTACGTACGTGAATCAGCCGGAGATGGCCTCCGCCATCGATGCCAGGTTTCTTACATCGCGCGTTCCACACATAGATTCCCAAAGTCCGCACCAGCACCGGCGGGCTCTCCCAATCCTGACCCAAAACGACGCCGCATCCTACCGTCAATTTCGGAAAGAGAAAACATCACAAACTTGCCAAACATTCTAACCGTGACACGGTTGGTAGCAGCACCGGTGATCGGGTACCTCATCCTCCACGACCAGAATATATGGGCGGTCAGTCTTCTCGCCTATGCGAGTTTGACCGACTTGGTGGACGGATATGTGGCTAGACGTTGGAATTTGCAAACCGTCATCGGAACCGTTCTCGACCCCTTGGCCGACAAGCTTTTGATGACGATTTTGACGGTGTGTTTGGCTGTGAAGGGCGCTCTACCATGTTGGTCCATCTCATCGTCCTAGACGGTTTGAGAGCCTAAAATGCTCACTCGTTCTTGAAAACACGTAGTGTGGATCGCAGGTGTAATCTTAGGGAAGGACGCCGGTCTAGGCATTGC
This sequence comes from Dactylellina leptospora, assembly GCA_036971365.1. NCBI lineage: Eukaryota > Fungi > Ascomycota > Orbiliomycetes > Orbiliales > Orbiliaceae > Dactylellina > Dactylellina leptospora. The sequence goes on along the minus strand of JAJTUC010000018.1, from coordinate 53,987 downwards.
CGCAATATACTATAGATGGATATCGTTACCGCCCCCGAAAACGTTCTGGAGATATTGGGATTTTTCGTTGCCCAGTGCGGAGGTCAAGCCGACGACAATAAGCAAGGTTTACATATCCCTCCAGCAAGATGTACGTTCAGAGTACTGATTCCTCTTCTGGGCGAAGTATAACACTGCGCTTCAGCTACTCTTGCTCACCGCCGCAACGGCGGAACCCTTAGTCACTATGGATATATCTACCGCTATGTCTGCACTTCAGTGAGCATCTACTTTCCCCCCCTCCCCCCCCCCTCTCTTCTCTAGACATTCTCGTGGCTAACACGGACTAGATATACCGTAGGGGCAACCACAATCTGGAGCGCCCTTTCTTATGTGTACACTAGAGACGCTGTAAGAATACTTCCACAAAAGGATTCTGCACAGTTTAAAGGAGAACAAGAAAAAAAGGCATCGTAGGGAAGAATTTGCAAATGTAGGGCAAAACCTCGTGTACATTAAATTTCCAATTTCCAACCCTTGTTATCATCGGATCGGCTCGTGATGCTTCATAGCTCCGGAGCAAAAGAAGCAGTTTCTTGACCACAGGGGTGTTCCTGCAGCCTTGTGCACTCGCACAGACAATCTAAACTTTGATTGGAAGCTTCAAGCAGTGGCGGGGTATCAATCTTTTGCGTTGCATTTAGGTCGAATTTGACGGGCCGCTGTCGGCTAGAAAAGGGCGGGCTGATGGCTCATGTTCACTCTTCCCCTCAGAAAGATATACATGCTACGCTCGCTCTAGAAATATAAATAAATACCATTTTCATAAGACTCGAATACGCACGAGAACTCTTCTATCTGGAAACCACAAATAACGCCATGGCTGGTCTCAGAGTAAGCTTGCAATGGCTCTTTCCTTAGCTCACCGTAGACTAGGCTTACTAAAGGGTTTCCCCAAAAAGTCCCGTTGTTCGAAGGTGCTGGCAATAGGACGGAACTATGCGCATGTCTTCCCCATGATCTATTTCTTGATGCCAATGACACCAGCTGACATGGTCAATACGTTGAAACAGTGATCATATCACCGAGTTGAACAATGCTCGTCCCAAGCAACCGTTTTTCTTCTTGAAACCCCCATCTTCCATCCTGGAACCAGGTGGTGGACCAGTTCTGTGCCCCAAGGGTGTTAACTTACACTATGAAGTAGAATTGGGTCTGGTAATGGGAAAGAAACTCAGAGACTTTGATGAGCATGACACTCAGGGTGCTATCGATGCTATCGCCGGATACGTCGTTGGCATTGATATGACAGCGAGAAACGTCCAAGACGAAGCGAAGAAGAAAGGACTCCCTTGGTCCACCGCGAAAGGATTCGATACTTTCACCGTCCTAAGCCGCTTTATCCCAAGGTAGTGTTTATCACAATAGCAGCAGTACTAGGCTTTCGCGAAATTCGGTTTGAGATCTAACTAGATTTCCTTCCTTCTGTCCTTCGGTCAATTTAGGGATAAAATTCCTGATCCTCACGGAGAAGAGCTACAACTGTACCTATCAATCAATGACGCCATAAGGCAGCAAGATTCGACGAATTTGATGCTTTTTAGAATTCCAAGGATTCTCGCTCATATTTCACAGATCATGACCATTGAAGAAGGCGATGTGGTCTTAACAGGTGCGTTGCACGGTTCTATATTTTATAATCCCCCCTATACTCACTACCAAAACGTGTGGTAGGAACTCCAAAGGGCGTTGGTTCCGTGAGGGTGGGAGAGACTATGAAGGCAGGCATCAGGCTCGATGGCGTCGAGATCAATGAGGGCAAGATCGATGTCGGCATCGAAGAGCGCTCGGGTCCATATATCTTCAAGGAAACATAGATGTGGGCGCAAATTTAGAAAGTTAACTTCTCACGTGGGAGATTTTGCATGTAAGGATTTGATTTTCGAGCAGCATATGTAAAATAAACACTGGGAAAGGAGAGACTGGTACTCGCTTAATGGAGCGCAAAACTCAAAACTACAAAAGGTGCGAACGAAGGCTAGAGCATAGCAATCCGGTGCACCAAGACTTGATCAAAAGAACGATACCGTTAACGGTCGTTGCTATTCAAAGGCGACAGACAACCTGTAGTCCCTCTGCCTTCCATGGGAAATCGCCCTCTTCGACACCGGTATACCAACCCTCCTCAATCAACTCTTTCTCAACCCTGACCCAATACTCACTCTTCCCACCTTCGCCACTCTTAACATCGAAATCTCCGAGACGAGCTTGAACGTTCGTGGGGGATACCTAGAGGCAGTTGTCAGTTCTAGCTAAATTGAAATAAGGGCCCCTGCATTCCCCCGGATAACTCAATTACCTTGACGTAGAAAGTGCAATCTCTTAGTGTCATTGCCGTCAGGAACTCCTTTGATCTATGGTCTGCTCCAAGAATCCCCAAAGGGTCGAGCGATACCTGGAGCTCTCTGAGAATTGAAAGCTGTGGACTAGTAATCAGGGCCCGCGCAACTCTATCGACCAATTCTGCATCCTCACTCCGTGGATGTTGAAGTATGCGTTCAACCGCATTCCTGGCTCTTTTTGGGTCTTCTGATACAAGATCAAACGGACAAAGTCCACGCCACTGGACTGGTTTGCCCTTCTTTAGAGACTTTGTATATTTTCTTAACCTCAAAGCACATGTCCTGCATCTTTTCCAATCAGGGGGGGCATTGGGAGACTGCACCAACCACTTGGCCTTGAATTCCAGTAAGAATTCGCCGCGGAGCGGATTAGGTGTCATATCTTCCAACAAGAAAGCATATCTCTCATCCATCTGTTGCTCGGTTGGACGTGGGTCACCAGCCAGAAAAAGGTTGCGACGGTGAGGTGGACGGGTTCCAGTTTCCTCAAGTTTACGGAGAGTATCGTTTGCGCGCGAGATCAATCCTGCCGGTACCTGGACAAGCGTTTGGCCAACCATTACCCCCGGGGGAAACAAGGGCATAATGACAGAGGAGAGATATTCATAAGCCAACAAATTTGACTCCGAAGATGGGAGACATTTCCTGAGTCGGAGCAGGACATCGCTGTAGTCGGTGGCTATTTGCCCATTGGCACCATTGGGATTGACATGATCATTCCCGTCGTGGAGAACAGTGCCGGGCTCGATCTCTGAAGGAGGAGGGGTTGCCCGCGTGTATTCTTCTACGAGGGTTGGTGGTGGGGGTGGTTGTTGCTCTGGCAAGGAAATTCGCCAGATGACCTGCGTATATTTTGGAAACCCGAATCAGTCTCGCATTCTGTAGCCCAAAGACCCCGCAGCATCCTCTCACAGTATGCGCGCCATTTACTCGATTTCCGAGCAACTTACATTTGCTGCACCTTCGGCGACGTAACTCAAGGCAAGTTCACTAGGAAGGATTGGGACTTGGGGTTCAGCATGTGATCCTGTCGCCTGAAGGGTAGACATCTTGACAGCGATGTCTCAAAGATGACCCGCTGATGTTTTTTCATCTACGTGTATTTGGTATCGAAAAGCGGCGAGCAGTCGAAGGATGACCGGCGCTTGGCTCGTTTTGTGTGTTTTTCTTGGACAGTACTCGCACAAGGAATATGCTCCGAGTGGGCTGCTCTTGAATGTCCCCGCACGGAAAGAATGGCTGGTTGGAAGAGAGGGTTGACTTCTAATGGGCGAGGTCTCGGGGGTTGGTGGTAGAGTTCGAACAGACGAGGGTGCAGAAGAAAAGCTTTCCTCGGCATTGCGATCGTGACTGAGACTGGCCATCATTGTTATTATATATTTTTGCTAAAAGATATGTACTTATATATAATATATATATATATATGACTATACCAAGTAAGTACTTGGTAGGTGCTAACTGTGGTCGGGTCAGCGCAAAAAAATTTGAGTGCTGGAGCGGAGCTGTTTAGCGCGGGTAGGTATCATTTTTTTTTTTTTTTTTGGAAACTCGATGAGCTCAGCCTGCAGCATGCTTCCTATTTGACTCGAGCCACCCTCATCGCGGGGTCCCATTCGTTCCAGTTCACCGAGTAAGAGAATCAAGCTTTTTCGCCAGCATACGAGAGCCTTGCTCAGCCCCACCGGGTCGAATGGCTAGGAAGATAGACCGGTAGCAGCTGGTTTTTGGCATCAATAGGGGATCTCATCGTCTTGCGCGCGAATCGAGGTAGAATCCGATCAGCTCTCCTCTGCTTGTATCTGCGACACGAGGTGCGCATGTCCGCGTGCGTCGAGAGAATGGGAGTGGGATTGGTCCAAGTATTATAACGTAATCGGTGGGCACCGCTCACTTTTTCGGACTTAATGATGGGCTGGAAACGGGGGACGCATGTGCGCGAGGCTATGCTTGCAGTTGAATCCTCCGCTGGTGCTGCTCCAACTAGCCAACCACTCAGAAAGGGGACAAGCGCTGCTCGACTGGTTTGGCGAAATATTGTTTTGCCCAGCTAGCTTCGGGTGCGGTAGATAAGAGGACACAGATGATTTCCACGGCGCAATTACTTAATTGTACATGCGTGTGTGTGCGTGTGTGTGTGTGTGTGTGCGTGTGTGTGCGTGTATAAAAGTACTGACTTTTATGTGTCCTCGTTGAGAATCAACTTTGGATGCGCAAAGATTCGCACAATCTCGCGGAAGCCGGTAACGTTTGTGTATTACTCGCCACCACGTTTCCCCTGCCGTTAGCGTGAACGAACAATCACGATTGTGTAATTAGATGCCGTCCTGCTTCGAAACCCTCCGAATATTCGTGTATCGCAGCGTGTTCTTTCTAAAGGACAGACAGCAATGGCCTCCGTGTGCGTGTGTGTGCGTGTGTGTGTGTGTGATAAACCTCGGGGGCTTTATTTGGCAGTTTGAGGTTTCGGCATGTTTCGTTCCTTGACGTCGCCAGCATCATAAACCCGACCCCTGCATTTTGATCGTGGTCGAGAAATGTCAATTCCCAGCCCAGGACCGCAAGAATGGCCATAACAACTGCTCGAACATGTTCGTGAATTCATTCCGGCACATGTCCGCAATCCCATGCCCATGCCCATGTTCATGTCCAAAATTCACGTTGCGAATCTTGCCAGTCTCCTAAAAGTCGCAAAAGCCCCCCCCCTTGTGTGGCTGCTCCCTTCTGATGTCCCAGCATAACCGAAATTTCCTTTTATTTTCTTTTCTCTTGGCCGACACACTTCCCGTACCTGCCTTTCACTCGGAACTAGGAACTAGCCAATAATTGGTGTCATTTCGCTCGATGCTCGCTCTTGCCTCCCTAATCGCTCCCAACTGGTTTCATTTCTCCCACGTCTCTCTGTGCCTTTTAACCCCCCAAAGCGTTACGGCATTCCCACTTTTCCTTTCTTCCTTCCCACCTATTCTTCCGGCTGGAGCATTTTCTATCTCGCAGTCTACCTTACCCCTTCTTCGACTCTCGTTCCTCCGTCTTTTTAAAGGGAAAAAACATCTTTTAATCTTGCTTCGTGGTTTTTTTTATTTTTATTATTATTCCCGTTCGTTCGACCGTCTCTCGTTAGTATTTATTTAATCCAGACACCGCACCATACTTTTCAGCACCCGATATCTACGGACTTTCTCCACATTGTAAGTGCACCAGTTTTTCTTTTGGGTTTTCCTTGTGAAAAAGAAAACCTCCTTTTCGTGCGTTCGTTCTGCGTCCCCGTCAATCCGTACCGGCAGAGGCTTCGACGTAGCGAAGGATTCCTAGAGACCTACCCGTATCCTTTCCAATTGGCGATAGAATCCTCCCTGCTTCTGCGTCGATTCTCTTGGAAACGCATAGCTTCTTCGATTGCTCCGTGCACCGACACGCTCAAACCGACGGCCAAAAAAAACGGGCATGGGATATTCCGACATGCGAGACCGCTTGCCATTGGTCTTTCCTACCATGCAAATGTGACATCTCCCTCCCGGACGCCTCGGTGAGAGAGTTTGCGTTTTTGGCCGCCCACCTCGATGATGAGGTTGCGTGGCGATAGCGATGGCAAGACGTCGTTGTCGACCGGGTTCGGAAAAGGGGCACGCACTCACTCGGATAAGATGTTCTTTCGTGTTGCGTGTCTCTGCGCGTGTTTCCGAGCGTGTTGCGGCGCGGTCATCGCTGCGTCGCATCTGGCGCTCCATTCCGCTGCTTATTATGTATATTTACATATATATATATATATATTCTACGCTCTCATCTTACCAGCCATCTCTTCCCTACTCGCATTTCTCTTCTGTTCCATACCCCCTCCTCTACCCCCTCCCGCCCCCATCGGTTATCCTTGGGTATCTGACTTTGGCTTGCAAAGTGTTTGAACGAGGTTCCTTTGTCTTGCCGTCCTTCAATTCCGTCTACAGCAAACTAAATCCCGATACAATCTATTGCAGTTCAATTCATAGTCTCAATCATGCTGAGCAAGCTACTCCTGACGTCTCTTGCCGTCATGGGCGCCGTCAATGGTTCGTCAAAAGTCCATTTCCCCTTGGATTGGGACAGTCCTGGACAAACTAACTGACAGAGCGACACAGCCCAATCCAACCCTTGCAGTGCCAAATCGACAACCGTTGAGTCGCAGCCTGATCTCGATAAGTTGTTATCATGCACTACTCTAAGTGGCGATTTGGTGCTCGGGCCAAACCTCGTCATCGCCACCATCAACGGCATCAGGACGATCAGAGGAAGTTTGATTGCCGCAAATGCCGTGGATCTCCAGCAGCTCACTGCTCCGGAGCTCGTCACTATTGAGGGCAAATTCAATATGACTTCCCTTACCGTTCTAAACACCCTCAATTTCAACCAACTGCGTACTGTCGGGGAAATTTACTGGCAAACCCTCCCCGCCCTTAGCACCTTGGGATTGGCTGCCCAAGTCACACAGGCAGACAGGGTCACTATCACCGATACGATTCTTGAGTCGCTTAACGGCATTAATCTTGTCACTACCCAGCGATTTAACATCAATAACAACCGATATCTTAAGGAGGTTAAGGTCCAGCTCACCAACATCACGGATAGCTTGGCTATTGAGTTCAACAGTCCGTCAGTTGCCGCTTCTTTCCCAAATCTCACCTGGGCCAACAATGCTACCTTTCGCTCCTGCGGTGATGTTCAGCTTCCTTCTCTTGCTACCGTCAACGGCTCTTTGGGATTTTTTGAGAACACGTTCGACAGCCTTGCGACACCGAAACTGACTGCTGTCGGGACTGGTACCGAGGGTGGTGACATAACATTTGCCAACAACGATGCTCTCACCAATGTCAGCATGCCGTTGTTGCAAACCATTTTTGGTACTTTGCAATTTGTGAACGACTCTAACGTCAAAGAAATCACCGGTTTCCCCAAACTTTCCGTAGTCCACGGTTCTATCGATATCAGCGGTGAATTTGACCAGTAAGTTCAAACCAATGTCGAATTCGTCTTATGGTATACGCTAACATCACATAGGGCCGAGTTTCCATCTATCAAGGATGTTCGCGGCGGTCTCAACCTTCAAACTACAGCCGAGTTTGATTGTACGAAGGATTTTGACCCGCTCGAGGGTAGCGTTGTCAAAGGAAAATATGTCTGCCAGGGAGCTGTCACGAACCCAGGAACCGAGGGTACCGATCCCCAAAGCAATGGAGGAAGCGGCGGCAACGGAGATAAGAAGAACTCTGCTGGAAGATTCGCCATCAGCAAATCATTCGCTATCGCTCCCGCTCTTGCCCTTCTCGCCGCTGCCTTCCTGTAGATACAGTGCTTTGCACAATTTTCCTTTACCACGCCATGTTATTTCTATTTGAGACCACTAATATGTCTCTTGGCCTTGTCGTTAAACGGGTAAGAGTTGCACTATCCTTTTTGTGCAATTTTCCCCTTTAACAGTTCAAATGACAAAATATGAACTGTTCAAACTAAGCTTGCCAGCCTCTTGGGTTGAGCTTTTTTCTTTGCTTCACGTCTCTAAATACTGCGGAGACTTGGTCGACAGTCTTAAGGCTGTCCATGTATGCATTGCTTTCCACTTCAACGACCCTTCTTACCTTAAGCGGCAACTAATGAAAGTTCATCCCTTTATTCTGGATCCCTACATATCGCCCTGTTCTATCCCGGTTTTTGTTTTTCCGGGTTTCTCTTTCCTCTTCTTTTCTCAATGTACACATTTTTGATTCTTGCTCATTCCTTTCTTGCTTCCAAAAGATCTTCAATTTTCATGTTCACGTTGTTTTCCATATTAGCAACCCAGCACCTAATTTTGCCGATAGAATATATTTTAATTCATCTTTAAGACAGCGAAAGTGGACTATGTAGGTGGTCAATTATCAACATGTTGCTTCTAAAGTCTGGTGTTCCAGTTTGCCTCCTCGAAATCTTATTTCCTAGAATCCCAAGAGAGGTCACCAAGTGCGCCGAGGAATATCTTGGGCCGTCAATTTGACCAACCATTGATATCAGGATGAATGGGATGCCATGAAGTTTTTTAAGCCTTCGCGTTCTCAATACGAGAATAACCGCCTCCAAGCACGCATTTCCGTGCATGTGTACGAGACGCCGCATCTCTAGGTATCTATCACATTCCTAGGTAAGATTTTTGGAATTGCGCAATGATGACAACCCTGGGTTTGTTTAGGCATCAGGGACCAGTCCCTGCCCATCTAAACTGGCAAACTTGGAATTCGCACCGTGGCTTGGTGTCTATCAATATCAAGAACCAACTAGGCTGACAATATCCTCTGAGATGATTAAGGGACTGATGGACCTGCACGTGCGAGATTCACAGGCGAGAAACCGGAACAGTCTATGGAGTACAACCCATGAATGCCCTTGTCCGCGAGGCCGCATTTGTTTATATCCGTCCAGAAGACATACAGGCCTGGACAACAATATTCCGGCCAGCGCATTCGACCTCCAAAACAATTCAACAAACTTGATCCGTTCTTTTTTCTATTCGGGGCACGGTGTTCTGGCCAGTGCTTTGGTTAATCCATACCTATTCAAGTACCTGTGTCCCGTGTGTGCAAAGTTTTGTTAGATCGTCGAAACGCCAGAAACTCGAGGCAAGCGTGACATACGGATCTGACGCTTAAACAGATGGGGAACACGATCTAGTGTCACACCAGAATCGGAGTATATGCTGAAAAACAGGTACACCGAGTAGTTGTGGGAAAGTGTTCTTCAGTTGCAACATGCATGACCGCGCCACTACCAAATTACAAATGGTACGACCCGAAGCCTGTCTCTTACGGTATAGTTCGCAGGCTACCTGAGCACTCTAGAGAATGCGATTATACCGACTACCGGGCGGGTTTAGATGATTCCTTTGAATTTGTGGGTAAATGCTGACATGGCCACGATACTGTGATGTAGCTTTGACGAGCTTCGATCAAGGTTTGCCGACTAATTAATATTATCAAAGTACCTGATTGGTTTCTCCTTGGATCGAACGACACCATTAGTCGTTCTGTTGCCTGCTACTGTGAGGAGTAGAACCTTACATTCGGACCTTCTGCAAACTAGGCAAGGGGGTGACTCCCACTGCCTTTACGACAAGCAATTGGCTTGGTGGTTCGTCAATCCCACACCTCTGTTAATTCTATCGAGTTGGTCGCACTCAGTCGACCTCTCAGTTGTACTCCCTACGTCCCGAAGATCGTAGCTGTTGACCGTCCACCAGCCGACCGACCTCCTGCAGGAACTTTATTGAAACTCCCTCTCATAATATTGAATTAAACCTTGATTTCTTTTTCGTCTCCCTACGGTTTACCCCTCTCTATTCTCCATCTCCGGCTTCTGTGCACAGGGAACCGCGGGGCAGCTTTAATGATAGGTATATGTGAATAGCGAGTATTTAATTTTCCCTCTATTTTACTTTTCGTTCCCCTTCCCCTTCTTGATGATATCAAAACAAAGAAAGGTGGATCGGTGCCTGATCACCCGCCGGCATCTCTCGAAGCTGATAAAGCACTGTGAGTCTGCATTTTTACGATGGGCCACATCTAGATCCCATAAGACTCGGAATTTTCTGCCTTCTTTTTTCCCGGACGTCCCGCCGAACTTGCCCAGTGGGACATATTTTAAGCATACCATTCCTTAGCCACCCAATACGCCAGCTCTCTAGCTATCACACCTGATCAGGTATATGCGTATCTCAAGACCTGATATCTAAGCTATAAGATACACAAACAAACCCAGCTTTTTTACTTTTTAACTTTTCTCGGATACCCTACAGAGCCATTTCCATTTCGCACATACTGTTTCTCAGCACATCAAGTAATCGCTGGTCGACCTCAACATCAAGTTTACAGTCGTTGTGCAAACCATGGCTTCACAGCAAGATTCAAATACAAGTTTTTCGCTGCCGTATGTTAATTTTTCTTCCTTAAACAAAAGGATGGCATTCAGAGCTAATCCAAAACTTCGGTTTCCATAGATCTTGTAAAGATATCATTAGAGATGCAGCAGCTGGAGGCTTGTGTGAAATATTTGATGGTCAAGAACAAAAAGACCATCACCTTGATTCCGCCGACAATAGTCCGAGCCAAGTATACCGGGTAATTGCTACCCAAGAACAATCCTGTGGGGAATACTCAAGACCCCAGTCATCATATACGCAATGCATCAGCAATTCATCAAGCTCTCCTGTTTCGATAATATCTCCCAAAGCTCCCTCGTTTTCGAGATTTACTCCCAAACGAAGAGACTACTCAGCAAATCAATACCACCCCTACAAGAAGGAGCTATGTTCCTTTCCAATAGGTCACGGAGGTCTACCTCTGCCAGCATTAAAGACGTCTTTTGACCGTAGGAATCCAACAGCGCCTCAACGATCACCCCCAAATACCCGCAAGAGTTCATTCGCAGCATCCGATTCCTCCTCTTCGTTCGGAAGGACAGCTTTCATATTCAACGAAGATGATATAATCTCTACGCCACTTACTCCTCTGACCCAGACTTCGGAGGAAATTCATACCGCCAAGGATGAAGGCCTCATGTTCGACAACTCTCTCGTGGAGCGTTATCAACAGAACCAGGAGTGCCTAAAGAATACCAAACACTCGGCTGAGTTGGCAAAGGCTGCCCGAAGGAGGAAAGCGCATTTGCAATCAGAACAAAGAAGGAGGGAACATATTAAAGACGGGATGGACCGCCTCGTCCAGGTGGTACCGGCCTGTCAAGAAAGCCGTGATACTAAGGGGATATCAAAAGCCGCGATATTGAAACACACTTATGAATATATCTATCAGCTCCGTTCCGACATCCACGGCTTGAAGCAACTAAGTATTAACAAAGATCGAGAGATTGCAGAGCTCCGCAGGCGGCTTGCGCTTTCGAACTCTCATCCAACGACTCATTGGCGCTGACGACCGACGTCATCTGATTCGATCATGCTAGGTCTTGCGTAGCTTCTTGTCACGAGTGCTTCATCATTATTTCCATTGAAGCTTTCCTATAATGGCCATCGAAGCCTCCTTATTTCGCATGCTTTGAATTCTTTCTTGCTGTTTATTTTTGTTTGATCGAATGGCCTACTACCAGGCGTTACTGGCGTTTCGTGGCATCTTCTCATAAATATTAATATCCCTAGGTTTCGTTTTGCAATTCACCCCTGTTGTTTTCGTTATACGGGCTTGGAGCTTCAAGCTTACCCTATCCGCCCAACAATAACGTCCCATTTCATTTCATTTCTATTTTTTGAGGCTTCAATAACGCTCGTTGAAATTCTGTTTAAGCTTTGCTATCAGAAAATACTAGGATGCTTCTTCCCCACTATCTACACAGGTGTACGAGTGAATTCAGCCACCCGCATTCCAGTTAAACCCATCATTTATCACAGGACCTTTCAGGCTCCCACCTCGGCCTCCTTACCACCACCTCACATTGTAATGTTCTATAGAGAACGTGTGGAAACTCGAACTTGTTCCCTGTTTGTCCCTTTCTTCCCCGCCCTATATGGTCATCTGAATAAAGATTCTGAGTATAGCTACGCCTCGAAATTAATTTCTTCATGATTTTGAAAAGAGAATGCATTCTGCATTAATGCAGGCGTTTGTAAATTTTACCCTTTTGGGGGGAAGAGGGGAGGAGAGGTTGTGATTCAGGGTATTGAATTATTTTATGTGCCAACATCCAATCCAAGCACTATGCCCTTGCTGAACACATATTGGAGATCTCCATCAGTGGTTATGAAGAGGTTGGCAAGTGATCCATACCAATCAATACTGGTAGCCTAATTTATTCCCCACATTCTCCGAATTAGCTTAATGCCATCACGGGGAGCTTGAGTGGCCTCACTAGCAAGAGGCGCGTAGGACCTACGCTCTGGTTGTGGTCTTACCAAATGGTTTCCAGAAATTCCCGTGATACAGATCTTGCAGAAATTTACGTCGACGCGGACGCGCGACGCCGCATCTGCTGGTACTTTTAAGATTACTGGTGTAGGTTTTCACCTCCAATTAAGCAGAATATCAACATTTAGATTGTAATTAACATGAAATATTCGACCAGGCTAGACTCCTGTCACAGGATTCCCAGCTGCTATACAACAGCTCGCATCTTGTTATTATTCTATCGTGCAAGTTTTACTAGGCTATTCTCTAGAAAGCCGGTCGAAAGTGGTTCCGAGAATGACGTTACTTACCACTCGGTGACGGACAACGGCTAGGGCTCTCCTATTAATTACTCGAGGTAAGAGGGTAAATGCAAGGGAAGAAGAATGGTCGTCTAGGTTATCATCCTGGCCTACCTCCCCACAGATACGACGATGGGAATAGTACAAGTACAAAGTCAGGCAATCCCCTAACTGAGTACCCCAGACCACCCTCCACTGAATCTGCAATTGATCCAGAGCTGCAATTATTTGTAATTTCATATGAATACACAATCACAGAGACCGGCTTCAACGGAATAGTCTAGCATGGGAGCGACAGATGAGATCGGATACCCCTGCACTGACCTTACCCCAAAAGCAAGTAAAGTTTCAAGCAAGTAATCTAGATAGATAACTGAGCTCTCTTGCAAATCTTGTACCACCAGGTGAATAAAGCAGCGGCGCTGGTTTACAGGTTGCGGAAATGACGTGCGGCAAGTGTTTAGTCGTTGTGTAACAGCGGCTCATGATCGTGAACGCCAAAGGAAGAGAATGGATGCGACTACCTTAAGTGGCGTGAATCAGAACCCAGATTTCCAGTAAGGTTAAGGTTTGCTGCTGCCAGCATAGTTACTGGACATTGGTCCGATAGAACTACCCGGAGATAATACGGTATGTACATGTTACAGTCTATATCTAGGGATTGTAACTATGCCCGTTTGCCACATGATTCAAGTTCGATCACACAGCGGGTCTATCCTCCAGTCCGAATCCTGGCAAGCTAGGTTTGATTGGGGTTGTGTCTCAGTAATGTCGCCTCATCGTTGGTTCCTGGGGGAGGTGAGAAGAATATAATATAATATATATAATATAAGTATATACTCTTTTCGGGAAAAGGGGGGGATCACGCGTAGAGGTAACAGGATTGTTTGCACCTTCCCCAGTGCCTCCATAATCATAGTCGACTATTATCATCGTAGTCATTATCAGCCAACAGTCAAAGTATCGTAGGAATCCTTCTATTCGTCTGCTCGTGTTGACTAGTCGACGCTACTCTACCGAGATTTCAAATTACTAGTTGCTATGTTGCAACATTTCATAGTCATGGTGACGGGGATATAAGGGAGGAAGTAGGCCGAGTCCTCTATATCCGAACTGGCGATACAAAATAACGTTTGTGGGGAATGTTGGTCTTCTGCACGTCCACGAGATAAGTGGAAGAAACTGGTGGGTCTGGGTGTCTTTCACTTGGGGCTATCAAATTTGCTCAATTGGCGATTCGCGTAATCCGTCACACACGCTGCCACTGCACAACCAAGATAGTTCTCACATGCTCATGCCTCGTACATGCTTGGGATCCCTATGCAACAACGGACTACATAATTGAATAACACCCTCATTGTTGACATGTCACACAACAGGTTTTCGCCGAAGGTAAGAGGTATACGATCATTTACCGATACACTTATCGTAACTTCGTTGAGTTTGGCGAGCTAAACATGCGAACACATTGCGTAGGCTTTTACAATGCCTCTAGCAGCTTTTACTATGGCAGGCATTCTGTTCGTGTACGCCCGTAGTTCAATCCGGATTGCGAAACAAAACGCGCAAATGTATCGAGAAATGGAAGGTGTGTACGATTGGTATTCGTTGGCTGTGATATATAATCCTAATGTATACTGATTGATTCATAAAGTATCAGGCCAACAAGATATCCGGGAATCCTTAAACGACTCTGCTGCGCGAAACGATCGCGTGGGGGCTACCGAAAATCGATGAGGAGGGTGATCGACCGCACAGTGTATCCTATTCGCGGCGTGGTACATATCTTAGCTTGACCACCAGGTGTATGCTCTCGAGGAGCCCGTGCATTACCAGTTCCTTTATTGGGGAGGGCATTTAAGAGGTCTCCATTGTTGATATAAATGTGCAAGCAAACATGGGTTGCGAGGGTCGAATTCCGAGATATCTACAAGCCTAATTGCGAAGTTCCCATGATTCTCTATCGGAGAGTGTTGATAATATGAATGGACGACGCATCTCCCCCGTCACTTTCACCATTTTTCAAACTGACTGCAACCGAAATGGGGTGTTTTTCTTTTTTGGTAGTGGGTTGATAGAAGAAGACAGGAAATCTAGAGATGTGCTATACAGGTGGTCGGAAATGGCATGTGCCTATCTTTTAGGGGGGCTCAAGTGAACAATCGCTGCTGGTCAGGACATCACCGTCGGTGAAATGTACGGCTCTATTTCCTCGTCATAGCGTCAAACATCTTGCGTTCTTCCTCCTCTCGTTCAATCTCCTCGATATAAGGACTCAGGTATGGTACGTCCTAGCGACGTTTGTTAATTGAAAAGACCTTCACCGATGATGTTGAGAGGGTAAATACCTCCTCAGCTTTGATCCACTCTTCCTTGGGTAGGAGATGATGAGTGATAGAGCACTGCGCGCAGATCCGGGTAAGTAGATGTGCGAATCGCTGGACAGCCCTGGTGACGAGTAGGGGCGGCTCTTGGGGATCTCAAGTTTAACAAACCTGCAGCGCCCGTCGTATTCTGAACGCTCGATCATAGGCAAGCCTTGGAGGTAGCCGTTTGAGAGCAAGCTGGACGGTGGGAGATTCTTCACGCAGCATATCCTCGTATCTGGTCCGTTGGGCTGGTGTCAGCGTTGCTGGATGTCCAAGCGGCGCTGGAATGGGTTTTGCTTACAAAAGGCCGACTTTCCGATAACCCGCCAGATCACAGTATTTGAGAGCAATTGGCTTAATAAAGTTGTCCAGCGTAGGGCGGGCAGTAACGTATTTGCACATGTACTTGACAACCTTGGAAGTCGACATTTTGACGGCTGGGCTTTGCTGTGGGGGGCAATAGATATCGATATCTACGTTCGTCGTCGTCTCTGTCTGGTGTTTAGGACGTTGTTGGTGGATACCAAACGTACGCAGATTTCAACGTCATTCGATTGGTCCGCTTACATAATCCGGTCGCTGCGAACTACACCACCACCACCACCACCACCCACCACCGCAGCGCTCTCTCACGATATCTTTACATGATCTCAGCAACCTCGTGTCAGGCCTGCCAGCCCGTTCATCCCCGCCAGATCGGCCGACCCTTTTCGCCGCGAGGGTCGTCGTCCGCATGTTCATCTACATATATATCTACCTGGCCCTCACACCCCTCACACCCCTCCAACCCTGCTCGTATGCTCGCCTGCAATTATCCTCCCACAGGACCATTAAGCACACGTTATAATCGTCAGTGATTGTGAGCGAATGCACTTGGAGTGTACATCCGGCCTCTTTTTGAGAATCTCTTCTTTTCTTGTTATACTCTCGTCCTTCACATAGCACCGACAGTAGGAACCCATATGGTTTCTGATCTGTGCTTTTCACAGCAAGACTTATCCTCCTGAATCGTCTGCTACCAACGCCGAATCGTCGGTTCTTTTCCGAGATCCGTGCATTTGTCGGCAGGTAAAGGTGACCGCCTTCGCTCGGGTGCACTCGTAAAGTCTCGTTCACAGTCAAACCTCCCCCTCCATCTTGACCCACAACCACGACTTCCATAACCTCTGAATCAGAAACCCTTCATCACCTGGAGGCACAGAGCGATGCAAGCTAGACGGCGTCCGAGAAGCTCCCAAACCTACCCTGACGTTTATTATAACTCTCGAGGGTCAAAGAAAGACGGCGCGCGGCGCGCCCGCCCCTTATCCAGCAAATTCGACTCTACCGGACACCATTGTGACACCGTCCTTCAACGCCTAGGTAATACAATCTCAAGCGACCTGCGCGCACTAGCTAGTAGCAGCCGGTAGGCTCAATTGAAATGGAAAGTTCGAAGAACAACCATTTCTTACTCTCAAAAGGATCGGATCCTCCACAACTCCGCGATCCTGCGAAGGAGATGTCTGAGGCAGATAAATACTGGTCTAGCCTATCTGCACAGCGCCACGAGAAATCTGTACCGCCAGCCTTACCGCAGGACCCCTCCGGTTACCACCTCACTACAGGGTTTGTCCACGCATTTTCGGGCGCAACTGCCGGCTTTGCATCTGGTATTGTTACTTGCCCCCTCGATGTCATCAAAACAAAGCTACAGGCACAGGGCGGATTTGCTCCGATTTCATCCCCAGCTGGCGGTCGAGTTGCAGGCGTGTCAAATCTCCATCCGAGTCCAGGCGCCAATTATAAGGGCTTGATTGGTACCGCAAAGATAATATGGCGAGAAGACGGATTCATTGGTTTTTATAGAGGCTTGGGGCCGATAATATTAGGATACCTCCCAACTTGGGCAGTCTACTTCACAGTTTATGAGAAATCCAAGACTTTTTTCAAAGTAGAAGGTATTAGCCGGAAATCAAGACCCCAGGATTTAATGCGGCATCAGCGTTGCTAACTTCTAATTTGGCAGAAAGCCAGAATCCTTGGTTCACCCACATAATCTCTGCTATGATTGCTGGAGGTTGTTCTACAATCTGCACGAACCCAATATGGGTTATCAAAACGCGATTGATGTCGCAGACCCATCAAAATACATCTACTCACCAGGCACCTTGGCAATACAAATCCACCCTAGATGCAGCCAAGACGATGTATAGGGTTGAGGGTGTCAGAGCATTCTACTCAGGGCTTGCGCCGGCTCTATTAGGACTGAGCCATGTGGCTGTCCAGTTCCCTCTATACGAAGAATTCAAAAAGATGTTTCGGGAATCCGAAGCCTGGAATAGCAACAAAGGGGAGTTTTACAATATGACGGGAATTCTCGCTTCCAGTATTCTCAGTAAGATTTGTGCTAGTTCTGCGACTTATCCTCATGAGGTCATCCGAACTCGCATGCAAACTCAACGCCGGGTCAATGGGGTAGGAAAGTCAGCTAACGAGCCTTTCGTCCCACGGTATCGAGGCGTAGTACACGCAATCAAAACTGTTTATCGAGAGGAGGGTTGGAGGGCATTCTATTCTGGTATGGGAACCAACATGGTTCGAGCGGTACCTGCGTCCGCGATGACGCTTCTTACGTACGAATTTATGGTAAAAGAGATGGGTGGTTTTATCAACACCAGTAACCAACGGTAAGGTTGGAGCCAAAACGATGCATCATCGGTGTGTTTGCCGACTCACTGTATTGTGTGAATGTAATGTACATACGTAAGATAATTGTTCTCGGGGGGGTATAAAACACAAATATTCACGAATAGCATTGATTCTTGAGATTCATTATTACCAAACCATTCTCACTTTTCTTCTTCTTTTTTCGTTTTTTTCGACACTGTTCCCGCGCACCTCTATACACGGTTTTTTTGCATGTTGTAGTCTAGGTAGAGTTATACGCTCTCTCCTCCATAAACGAGGTGCCGCCAAACTCTCACCACAACAACCTCGCGTCTATCGGATCGCGACGCAAACCATTCATTCACCAATAAGAAATACCCGTCTTCCAAGTCCCGCACGAATTGACCTCCACACAAGAATTGAAAATCTCCTCAACCCTATCAACCATGGCCTCAGGCACAGGGAGAGGAATGGCGTCCCTTTACGCAGACCTCTTGGAACCGGAGTCAACAGACAGCCCACCGCCAACAATCTCAAAATCTCCCGTCATTTTCACCCCTGGGGAAAGTTCGACCTACTCCCAGAATATGTCAAGTGGCAACGAACATACTGCTTCTGCAAAGAAGCATTTATCATCAGCTGGTATTCCTACATATAATCCGCCCGCTTGCTTCCAGCGCGCACGCTCCCATCTTTGTCTCGTATCGCGTTGGTAGTTTGAGATGAGTGAGAGACGAACGATGGTTGGGCATGCTCCTGGGCTTTTGTTATCCTCCACTTTTGTTTTCTACGAAAGCGATCGCTGGCTAAATTTTCACGCTGTTCCTCCCGTGGTTGAGCGTCCCTGATACATAGCTCTAAGATTTCAACCAGTGCCACGCCGACCCCAGCCAATTCAGCAAAAGGGTGTAAAGAGGGTTGGAGTAGCTGCATTTGCAAAGCAGCCCAAATCCGATACAACCCAGGACCAATCAGATTCAGTTCAGAACCCATTTGCTATTGCGCCCTCCACACGTGTCCCCATAGTCAAGAGTACCCTAGAAGACTGGGCTGCGAACGATGACGACGACGTTAATGGCTTCTATGGCGGTGGATCACGACAAAGGGGTGGTAGGAAAAGGAGAAAGAAAAATAAGGATAAAGAGACCGAGAAAACCACGCAAGGTTGGGACGATGTATACGACCCTTCGAGACCTAATCTCTTTGAGGAATATAGGGAGAGTGAAGAGAAAGAGCAAGAAATACGAGATTGGCGGGATAGATTATATGGCAGGCGGCGCGCATTTGGTTCCGAAAACTCGGAAGACGAAGGCGAGCAATCTATGGCCAAGAACAAATCGTCTTGTGTGTATTACGTGCCCCCTGGTGTCCCAGTAGAATATATATTAACCCATGTTTTTGGTAATAGCTTTTGCGCCTCCTCCAAACTTTGCGTTCGCACCACCGAAAGATATCGACCAACCGCCTCCTCCGCAGTCTCAATATGAGGCCAATTCATTATTCGAAGCTGCTACTGGCGATGAAATTTGGATGATGAGAGCGAAGATGACGCATGGGCTAGGGGCGTCTGGTCACTTGTCTCAGATTGACCGAGGTGTCATTACCACTTCACCGAATATAGAGCGACCTGGACTGGATTGGAATTCGAAGACCTCTACACCACCCGAAAATAAACACTTAGGTGCCCAAACTCCAGGCTCTGGTGAACCCACAGGTGCGACAGATACTACGATTTCACGAGCGCCAATTGTTTATAACCTGCCATCAGCGCCAGGTGAAGTCATATCCGAGACCGAAACTGTCCAGGTGGAACCACATGATACAGATGCTCCACCTAGATCTACCCGACCAGGGCAAAAGGGATTTGCGGAGAGGTTGATGTCAAAGTACGGCTGGACAAAAGGCAGCGGACTTGGAGCAAATTCAAGTGGTATGGTTCACGCTCTTCAGGTTAAACCAGCAAAAGGCAAGGATAGCAAAGGTGTTGGGAAGATAGTTGACAAAAATCAGAAGCAAGCTGAGAGGCAAGAAGGGGGAAAGTTTGGTAAGATGAGTGAGGTAGTTGTTTTAGAAAGAATGGTTGATGGGCTAGAAGGCGAAGATATGGCGGTTCTGATGCAGGAGATAGGTGATGAATGCTCTGAGAAGGTAAATATCACATCACATAACTCCAGATTCCTGGGGTATGACTGAGATGTGCTTTGCTTACTAAATCTTACAGTACGGTCGTATCGAAAGAGTTCATATTGTCCATCGGCAGACAGACCAGGACCCATCCAAAGTGTTTGTACAATTTACAAGCCAGATGTCGGCGCTGAGGGTAAGCCAAGGATCACAAGCAACCACCCTGCCATTTTGATATCAGCTATGCTAACCAACCTCATCGCAGGCGGTCAATGCACTAGAAGGGCGGATGTTCAATGGAAATACCATTGAGGCGAGGTTTTTTGATGCGGAGAAGTTCGAGGCAGAGTTCTTAAACTAGGAAATACTATGTAACTTGTTATTTAACCAACGAATCACCTTGGACCAAATCATGAAGACCTTGAACGCCGCAAACGCATTCTTTCATATGTGCTCCGATTGAAAGCGGGGTGTATAAATAATGGTGACTAGCGAGCTGCTCGCGTGTGTGGTGGCTAGCATTCCCGAGCCTGTTTCAGCGAACTTCCATCAAAATCCCCCGGAAACCATTTTGGACCTCGTCTACGTCAACTACCCCGCGCCTCATCCCTAAGGAACAGAGTCCCATACACGACTAAATCCAATGCTGCCCGCTCAACGGAACAAGATAG
The DNA here is from genome assembly GCA_036971365.1 of Dactylellina leptospora. Taxonomy (NCBI): domain Eukaryota; kingdom Fungi; phylum Ascomycota; class Orbiliomycetes; order Orbiliales; family Orbiliaceae; genus Dactylellina; species Dactylellina leptospora. The sequence goes on along the minus strand of JAJTUC010000018.1, from coordinate 33,598 downwards.
ACATCAGCGTACGTTCTCCCATCTTTGATGGATTCCTTGCCACAACTCTTTTCACCTTTCATCCCCTACCCCATTTCCCCTCCCATTCTTCATGCTGCTGTCGTCGATTGGATTGTGTGCTAACAGTTATTGCGATGGCCATACTCAGTCTCTCTCTGAAGACGAGCAGAAGCTTTTTCGCCTCTATGGCAAACTCCCCTCCAAGAAGGATATCCTAAGCAATAAGCTCAAGGTAATACGGTCCTGCCCCCTGCGATATCAGATTGCATACTAATCGTTGGTACTTAGGAACGCAAATACTTCGATTCGGGGGATTATGCGCTATCAAAAGCCGGCAAAGCATCCGACGTGGGTGTTACGCAAATCGGTTCAAAGCACCCGCTACCCGAAAATATCCCCCATTCGCACAACTCAACCGGTTCAGCCACCGGAACACCGTCTAGTTCTATGAGTAGCGGGGCCTCCGGTGCTCCCGCAAAGGAGGGCCTTCTTCAAAAGAAATCAACAAGCCCGGAACCAGAGAGTGAGGTTGCAGTCCAGGAAGCACCTGAGGAGAATGAAGCCCCTGCCCCGGAGCAGAAGGAAGAAGATAGCAAAGTCCCAATGAGGTGGCGGTCTCAGAGCTAGAGACTTTGTCTCCAAATGAAATCATTTTTGGGCCGTGATTCTGCTGCAAGTTCTGTCAACAGCCCGCACTGTTTATAGTACCGAGGGCTCTCAAACATATACTGCGCGACAGACTCAAAGGTGGTATCACGCTGGTACCAGCACCTTTGTCTTGCACATATAGCCCGTTCACTATTGTTCAATTTCCAAACGTCACCGAAACGCCCTTTTTTTCTTCTCCCTTCTCAAATAATTGCTCTCGCCCCTCTTGATATGACGATTAATTTGATTATTTCGTTTTGAACTATTTTTGTCCCCCCCTTGGCCTCTCTCCATTTCTTTGCCTAGTTAGCTACTAGGCTGCTAAATTCGCGGACGCGCTTCTCCTACTTTAGTGCTAACATCTGCTAGGAAACTTAGTCTTCAAGTGAGAAAGTTCTCTCATGTTTTTTTCTTGCTCCGAGCACGCTTACCCTTATCCCTTTTTATCACTTGGATGAATTGCCATCTTGGGTCCGGTTCGGACCAATAAAGCCGAGTGGTTTCGTCCCTTTCGCTGTCACTGGAAGCGATATAACAAGCTAGAGAAGTCGGTTGTAGCGTCTCGGAGTCTTTTGTCTTGCTCTATTTCGTTCTCTTCCTCCCCTCCCTTCCCTTTTCGTTTCGTTTTGTTTGTGTCTCAGGAAGGTGGAATTTCAGCAGGGTCTCTGTCTTTTGGGGAAATTGCTCATCAATGTGAGGCGTTTGTGTCGGGTCCTTGCTACCATCAGTGTCTGCCTGCCTTCTCTTCATCTTCAAGGTTCGATGCATTGTTGAAAGAACCCGGGAAGATTTGTTGCGGGTTCATTCGATCGCTTTGTCCGGCGCTCTGCTTTGTATATTAGCAAGTATTGAAAGGAAGGATAGATAGAAGAAAACAGATTGAAAAGAAATGAACAGCCATCTTCGGTGCTTCCCAGAGACAGGATGTTTCGGGCTCCACGACAACATCATCACGTGATCACAGAACATCGAGTTCCAGCGAAATCCAAATATAAAGACACCGCGGACGCCTTCCTCACGCGCTCGCTAACTAGTGCCAATCTTCAGCAATGCATGAGCTCACACTCTTCGCTCATGTCCCAGCTTCAAGAGCTGGGCACGTCAAACGCGCTTTAACTACCGTTACCGGTATGCCTGCCGTTCCTCTCCTCGAACACCATCTTATATCCAAACCGAAGAGAAACCGGCAATCCGTTGGAGGAAACTCTAGCGGAAGTGGAAACCCCCCCGCAAATTCCACCGTGACTGGCGACTTCTACTACCTAAAACTCGTTGCTGAAATACCTCAGCCGATTAGTCGACATTCGGAAGGAGTTGACACTACCAACGATGATGGGGCTATGGAAATAGACCTTGCGCAGGATGGTACGACAGAAAGTCAAGGGAGATATAGCCTTTACAATGCCAGGCAACAGAATTGGACGATACGATTCTCGGATCTTCCTGAAGTGAACGGGAAGCGACCTGTGACATCGCGGATGATGCATCATGCGGCCATTCACGACGGCGATGCTCTTGCTTTTGTCGATAGTCTGGGATATACGTAAGTGACCACTGTGAAACAAGTCATCTGTCGCCAATGCAGCTATTTCTTTCATTGTCTAGCTGTTCCTCATCCATGTCATAGAAAACGCGAGATTGTTGGAATAAAATGAGGTACGGACAAGATCGAAAGCGCGCTACTAATGAAAAATTTCCTGAATCTTCAGATTAGTTTCCGAGTTCGTCCTATCAGGGGTTTATTTCGTTTACCATAATATCTATATCACCCTTACGAGAACGCTGTCTCCTTCAAAACAACTATCACCTTTACCAATTGAAAGTCTGTCCTCCTTGGACCCCGCGGATTCATATATACTTCAAGCATCTATCAAGGTATTCAGTGCCAATGAACAAGACACCATGAACAGGGCAATCGAGGAATTGAAGACGCTACGGAGTGAGCTGCGAGGGGTCGTAGACTTGGAACCTGGTGACCGCCTAAGCCTCGACACCAGAGTTAGATAAAATACCACAGCTCTTCTGTTGAACAAGGAGTCCTGTTCTCTCTCGCATTTGGATGGCTATATATCTGGAGAAACCTGTATGGTATCTCATAAGATCATTTTTCTCGGTTGATTTCTCACCATTGCACAAATGGCAACCTATCACATAGGCTTGGCCATTTCTTGATATGACAAGACCCAAAAATTACGAGACTTAAATGTAGAGAAAGCTAAGATACAAAGGTAAGATGTCAAATTGCTGAGAATCCCCGCCCCCCTGGTTAGTTTACAAGTTACGATCGTAGCGTAGGGTAGCATCATGATCGGTTTCTCGAATCGCTTTGGCAACTCGAATCGCTTTCATCTGAGTCACCACCGTTCCTATATCCTCCCTCACCCGCAGTTTCCCTATCGGAAACTGGCGATGCAACGTAAAGGTCAGCCATTTCACGTTCTTCAAATTCTGCACCCTCTAGGTCATCAAATCCCCTAGACCGGTTGCCCTGACTTAGGCCGGTGTAAGCAATTCCGTTCGCGTGTCCATCGGCCATTTCTCTCCTTTGTTTCCAAACCCAATACCCCCATATTCCCGCTGCAATAGCTACGATGACAAGTACTATTTCACCTGACCTGTAGTAGGCCTTCCAGCGCTCCTTTTCAAGTTTTTCCTGCTCCGCCCTCTCTTCCTCATCCGAGAGGGTGGCATTCGCAGGAATCGATCCTGATCCCGCTGTGCTACTTTGCTTACCACTGGGCTTCATTGGTATATGACCAAGGCCCTCCTTGCTAACACCAACGAAACGATCAAGCATATCAAGCGACTGCAGTGGAACATCAAAAGGTACCATGTGAGACGAATTATAAACCAAGACGTACGTCAAATTTCGAGCTGTCTGGTAGTAGCCTGCGGGGTTGCCTTCATAGACCCATTCTGAACGTGGTGCCCAAACCCCGGGGCTAGTCTCAAAACCAGTTGCACCGTTCCAAGTCATGTTTTTGATCATATTTTCTGTCCCGATATGATTGCAAATCAGATCCTGGTCACCGCTAAAGAGCATTATTTTCATGTCCTTTAAGAGGTCTGGTAAGAGCTGGATTGACGGCTTCGAATTTCGTGCTCGAAAAGAGCCGCTGACGGCGCCTGAGCACTCCTCCCATCCAGTGATCTTATCAGGGTTGACGTGGAGGGCTTTGACAACATCTGGTTGGCGTAGGTATGGCGTTACGTGTTGGAGATCTGGAGGCCACGCCATGCCACATGATGGATAATTTTCTTTCAGCCTGACATCATACATATTGTAGCATTGTTTATGTCCGTTCTTCTCCTCATCAAGACTCAGTCTGAGGATAAGCTGAAGAATTTCTTCGCAGCTGGAATCATCGATCTGATCGCCACTTTGTTGTATATGCGCAAGACAAGTAGCTTGCTGGGCTTCAAGCCGTTTACCAATATCAGAGCCCCGTTTGACAAGCCCAGCACTGTATGCGAAATCGAGATAAGCTGGATATTGAGATTTGGGGTCAATCCAGCCGTTTCCTATAAGCAATCCTGCGAGATTCCACTTCTGAGGGGTGATTCTATTTCTTTCGGTAATTGCCTTCGCAATGTAGGGGATATGCTGACCCGCATATGATTCGCCTGCCATCCATATCTAATTTCCTTCGCATTAGCTGATTTGGGGCGGAAATACTAGGAAAAGTTACTGACTTCATCGTTTTCGTATTCAGGAAATAGTTCGAAGAACTTCTCGAGGAAAATTACGAATTGTTTCGACATCTCGGGCAGTTCATGCAGATAGCTATTTCCGTTAACGTAGCTGAAACCTGTCCCGACGGGATTATCGACGAAGAGGAGGTTTGCGAATTCGTGCCAGCTGCCCTCGTTATACAAAAGTTTACCATCCTTCACTCTATAAGGGCCAACCTCCATCAGTGCGCCATCCATTGACGAGCACCCCGGACCGCCGTTAAGCCAGATAACGGTTCGCTGTCTAGCATCAATATGTCGGTTCGTAACGTGCCAGAAAAAGAGGTTACCGTTCGAAGCAGCATCTACTTCTATATGCCTGAGAAGAAGCTTCTACGTTAGGATCCAGGAAGGACTCAGTAACAATGGACGCGGTGATTTACCCTGAATGCATCTTGAACGCAGTATCGCTTGGTTCGCCTGGTAGCGAGCGAATGTAATAGTCTTTCGCGCATTTTTCTGCAGATACCGACAATGATGAGAATAATAGGAGTATACCACCGAAACCGAGTATTGTCTTGCGGTAAGAAGCTGGTAAAGGCATCGCGTGCGATTCCGGTAAACTTTTGCGGAATCGGTCTGAGGCTAGGGAAAGAGTTCTTGGGAAAGGAGAAAAAGTTGACCAAGCTTACGCTTGAGGTGTACGTATCCGTTTCCACTTGTTCAACGCAGAACACACGACACTATGAAAGGGGATCGAGTAGCTTCGGCCTCGTTGCTGGTGGCATCAATTCCCCAGGGATCATAGATGCGTGCGTGTGCGTGCGTGCGTGCGTGCGGGCGGGTGTGTAAAGGAGACCGGAGGAATATGTTTGATTGTTATAGTGATTTCCAGTCTCCGCTGTTTTGAGGAAGCAAAGACGACACAGAACACATTTACTGAACAAGCATTGGTTTGGTGTCTCCAGAACATCCATATGGCCGCTTGGCCCTCACCAAGCAAGCCATCGGATATAACCCTGTCAGCTGGCACGAGCCCCCCCCGGATGTTCTGGCGGCCGCTGAGTGTTGCACGGCCACACACACGCTTCGCACTTGGTCTGGGTGGCGTAGTGGTAGGTTCTGGGAATTATAAGTGTACGTCTGCGCGGAGACGTCCAGGTTTCTGGTTCACTAGGATACATGGCGGAAGGAGGATCAAATCTAGATAATACAAGATGGGAAGGGACCTGCAACGACACATTGGAAGGAGACCCTAGCATAGGAAACTTGACTTAAAGCTGACTACAAATAACGGCGAGGCTGTTCATAAGAGATGGAGGCAGAATCGGAGAAAGGGCGACGGCCTGAAGACTGGCGGAGACCCACTTACATGCCGCACGACATATGTCATATCTCTGCGCGTAGGCGGAGCAAAATGTTTGACAACATGCTTTTGACTATCTTTTCTTGCCTCCTTGCGGCGGCCGAGGTTTGGTTTCCTCGTCCTTAATAGGGTGAAGCATGACTTTATTGGGATATCCCTGCGTGTTTCCCTGATATCCTTTCGACCAATCGTAACTAACTGCGTAGGCAAATATCCTTCCATCGCGATTGAACGCCGTCGAGGAGATGGTGCCGCCCACTGCAGGGTATCTAGGGGGATTTGAGACACATATCAGGGTTGAGTTGCTTGCAAACGAGAATGGTTCTGTGAGCTTACCCTTTAAGTCGGTGTTTGGCATCTTTATCCCAAAAATGAAATGTGCCATCCGAACCCGCGGTGGAGAATGTACCATATGTTGGATGGAATGAAATAGCATTGACAGAGTAAACGTTTGTGACGTCTCTCTGATTTGGGGGGTTCTCGCGATGACATTTGAACGAAAAGTTCAGGCTATTGTCTTTTTCGTCGACATATTGGATTGCACACCTTCCCTCGATGCTACCAATTGCAAAGCCGGTAGAGTCAGGAAAACACGAGACCACCCTAGTCTGCCATTTGAGCGGGCTTTGGAGCGTCTTGTAAATTGCGCCTGGGTTCTTCAGATCAAATATGTCGATGTAACGATCCGCAGTTCCGACAACCATGAGATTCCCGGCAGTGTCCAGAGTATAGCATCTATCTTGGAGAGTAACCGTAGCCATAGGGACCTGTTGGCGCAGATCCCAGTATTTCAAGGTTTTGTCCCATGACCCGGTGACCACAATTGGGGGGTTGGAATTCGGGATATCGACAACCTTGACGCATCGGACGGGCGCATCATGCGCTGCGATCTGGGTGGTTTGGCCGGTACTAGCATCATACATCCGTGCCGCTTTATCAGCGCCACCAGAGAATATCTTTGATCCATCCTATATTTACTCGATACACCTGGATGTTAGCCAGTGGTGCTCTGAGGAGCGGCTTGGGAAGTAAACATCGGACCAAGTGACTGTACCTTCCACCAACAAACCGACATTACCGGTGCTTCGTGTTCGTAAATCGCTTTGCCGGAAGAGCTACCGTTGGGTAAAATTTCATAGATTTGTACTTTCTTGTTCCAAGACGCGACTGCTAGCATGTCAGCACTTGGAGAGAATGCGATTTCCTGGATGCTATCATCTGGAGGCGATACCAGTTCCAGATCGCCCTTTAGATCCCCTTGAGTACTGCTCGCGGACGCCGCTGCGGACGCTGTGGTTGTCGCCGCCGAACCGAATATGCTCGCCATGCTTGACCCAGCTGAACTTCGTTTGTGAAGGGATTTGAACAGCACGTTGGCGGCGTCTGGCGGTGGAGCTGGGTTAAATGGAGATCAATCCAGGCCTGTGAACCAAATGCGCTGGAGAATGCCTCAGAGAGGATATTAGATATTTTGCCCTTTTTATTGTTGGTCGTCCGCAGTCGTCGAAGCTATTGTCAAGATAGGTGGATGATGAAGAGTGTTTTGCGATTGGGGTTTTGCGCTGGAGGATTGATTAATGAGCAGAGAGGACGCGCTCCGCTGCCCAATAATAAGAAACCTTTGCGACACGCAACAGTGCCTTATTGTATATAACACCACCACGACTACCGAAAAGTTACATTGATTTCCAAACTGCTGTCGTCCAAAGCCCAGAAGCGTATGAAGCATTTACTAAATACGAAATTGCCAGGTCGGGAGAAGAAGCTGACTGGCTATTTATCTCTCCGCGAATAGCTAGCAATCCACCCTGCAGGATCCAGCACATCTTCAGAGACAGTCACTTAATACACACTTGTGTCCTGGATATCCTGTCCTCCATTTCAATCCTCATCCGTGATGAGATGAAAAGCAGCCAGCAGCATGAAGAACTTTCTCCTGAGCCATCGCCATCGCCCACTGGCAGGGTGCCACCTTCCCCCAACCCCAGCGGTGGTATACAGTCCACATCAGTAACCACGGCTAAGTTCCATGACACCGACTCGTCCAGGCACCACACTAAAAGATTTGTACGATTCGATGTGGAGGAGGAATATGCTGGTGACTCAGGCATGGACGATGGGAACCCTGAGAGTTCCCACGCGGACGATGCTCGCTGGATCGATGATGACGATTTTCTCGAGTCTTCTGATGATGACTTCGAGAACGCAGGTGAGGGCGGCACTGCGCCACTTCTCACTAATATGACAGCACCCTCGGTGGTGGTTGCCGGCATGGAAATAGGGGATCTCGAACACCCAGCCACAAGGAGTGGAATGAAAATGGCGTTCATGAATATGGCGAACTCGATCATGTAAGTTTCACAGAAACTCAATCAATTAATAACGTAGAATACTAACGAATCCTAAGAGGGGCAGGAATCATTGGTAGGTTACGCTACACTCTGAATCCCACCTTCGCGCATTATGTTAAACATAAATCCTTGGAGTCTCCAGGCCAGCCCTACGCATTCAAACAGGCTGGGCTTGCGACTGGTGTCATTCTTCTAGTGTTTTTAACAATACTAGTGCGTAAACTCAATGGTTCCGGTTTATGTTCTCAGGGATCGGTTGACATATGCTAATCCTTTAGGTTGACTGGACGATTAATCTGATTGTGATAAATTCTAAACTTTCCGGTGCAAACTCCTTTCAATCCACTGTGAGCGCATGCTTCGGGAAGTGGGGGTTGATATCTATATCTGTGAGAACGTTGTCGTGAGCCTATGTTCTGCAAATAGCATATGCTAATGGTCTTTCAAGATAGCTCAATGGGCATTGTAAGAGCGGATGCAAGAAGCATGTATCTCAGATGGAAACGCTCTCGCTGATACAACCGCTGTGATCTGAACAGTGCCTTTGGTGGAATGGTTGCTTTCTGCATAATCATCGGTGACACGATTCCTCACGTCCTCGCTGCAGTTTTCCCGGCCTTAAACAATATGCCTGTTCTATGGCTTCTGACGAACCGGCGTGCTGTTATCACGCTTTGTATCGTTGTCATATCCTATCCTCTTAGCTTATACCGCGATATAGCGAAGGTAAGATAAAAGTATCTCAGCAAAATCAAATCCAGTTACAAAATTCTGCCCAGAACTCGACTGACAAGGCTTGGATTTTTATTTGCAAAGCTTGCAAAAGCTTCGGCGCTGGCGCTGGTCAGCATGCTGATAATAATTCTTACAGTTATAACACAGGGCTTTCTAGTTGACAAGGAATTGAAGGGCGAATTTTCAAAGCCTTTGCTGACGATTAATTCTGGTGTTTTTCAAGCGATTGGTGTCATTAGCTTTGGTATACACTCTCCGAAACCCTCTCAAACCTTTATAGAAAAACATCACGTCTTAACTTGCTCACTCGTTTCCTCGCGTTCACCAGCTTTCGTCTGCCGTAATAGCAACCTCTCCCCCTTTACTTTGATGATAGATCACCCGACATGCTAACTAACAGTTAGACCACAACTCGTTGTTGATATACGGGTCCTTACGAAAGCCGACGCTCGATCGGTTCGCGCGTGTGACGCATTATTCTACAGGAATATCCATGGTTGCTTGCATGGCAATGGCGCTGGCAGGCTTTTTAACATTCGGCGATAAAACTATGGGGAACGTTCTAAATAATTTCCCAAGTTCAAGCCTAATGGTTAACATTGCCCGGTTGTAAGTTGACAAGGTTTTTGAGAGAAATGCGAACCTCTGGTTGATCATGATTATTCCGCCCGTCAGTTGCTTTGGCTTGAACATGTTGACGACCTTGCCTCTGGAGGCATTCGTTTGCAGAGAGGTAAATAATCCTGGAGCTAAATTCCTCGCACATGCCTTCCTATACAGCCATTCATTTGTGCAGGTGCTTATTTATTATCCGCTTTGCGTTTTCGTTTCGGGGAACAAAAAATACAGGTAATGCTGAACTACTGGTATCCTGGAGCACCATTTGACCTACGGCGACACGTCATTTTTACAACGTAAGTGTTAACAATGGCCCCGGCTTTTCCGGGGCATGCTTCAAGCTGACAAGTGAGTCCGCGATACCAAGTGGCTTGGTGCTCGCAGCTTTGCTGCTTTCGCTACTTACGTGCGATCTCGGTGCGGTGTTTGAGTTGATCGGGGCGACATCAGCCTGCGCGCTCGCATACATCCTCCCGCCGCTTTGCTACATCAAGCTGTCGACGCGGAGCTGGAGGACCTTTGCGGCGTGGGGTTGCGTTGGATTTGGAACCTCGGTGCTAGTTATCAGCCTCGTGCAGGCGATCGTGAAGATATCTGGAGGGAAGGAGAAGGGAGCGACCTGCGAGTGGTGACGGCAGGTGTAGACATGTATGATATCAGAACGTGCCCGAGTATCAAGACAAGCGTGTATGTTATTCTCACTAGCGTAGACGGAAGTGACCACACGAGCAGCAAAGCAGCAAAGCAGCGAGCAGCTCCTGACCCCGCTTATCGTCCGCTCACAGCACAGAAAAGGCACGAGCGAGCGAGCGAGCGTTTTCTGGCTCTTCCCTGAAGGCTGCGTCGTCTTGTTCGTCTTGTTCGTCTTGTTCCTCTCGTCCTTCTCGTCCTTCCGGGCTTCCCCCCTTCCTCCAAAATTCTCGCTCGTCAACCTGGACAGAAATACTTCTTTCCCCCCCCCATCAACCAACCCCCGCTGCCCCTCCAAACCCAATCACAACCAGCCCTCCAGACATCGCAGATTGTCGACTTCGTGCACCTGCTCTCCGCCAACCCACCCTCCCCTTTTCTTTCCGGGCGACGACGCTCGCCCTCTGCTTTCATCAATTCCATCCTGCCACAAACCTACCCTCCGCTGAGACTTCTGTCCGCCCACAACCGCCGTCATGGGTCAGACACTCTCTGAGCCCGTTGTCGAAAAGGTACCATCTGCCCCCCATCCCTACTCTCCGGGCCTCCTCGCGCGCAACACTCCACCGTTTCCATCGTGAGGTCGACCTTCTTCTAACGTTTCCGTCCGTGAATCTAGATATCGGAGCAAGGCGAAGATGACCGACTATACTTCGGCCTCTCGACGATGCAAGGATGGCGGATAAGTATGGAAGACGCCCACGCTGCCGTGCTCGATCTTCAGTCCGAGGACAAGACCGAAAAAACAACGCCTGAAACCCGTGTCAGCTTTTTTGGAGTTTATGACGGTCACGGTGGTGATGGGGTTGCGATATTCAGTGGCCTGAATGTTCACAAAATCATTGCCAAACAGAATGATTTCTCAACCGGAAATTACGAAAAGGCTATGAAAGACGGCTTTCTTGCCTGCGATAGGGCCATTCTCCAAGGCAAGAATATTACCTTCCGAACTCATAGTTTTTAGACCGCCTTCTTTCGCTAACTGCCTTTACGTTGTCACATCGGCCAGACCCAAAGTACGCGGACGAGATTTCAGGTTGCACCGCATCGACAGCAATAGTTACGAGCGATAAAATATTCGTTGTGAGTAATGACATTCTTCTGACGCTGTCATGGCTTTAATAGCATTTGAAACACGCTTATCCCAAGAACAATGCTAGGCAAATGCCGGTGACTCGCGGACGGTCTTAGGTGTCAAAGGGAGAGCCAAACCGCTCTCCTTTGATCACAAACCACAGAATGAAGGTTCGATCGACTATGGGATATTTCTTGATCCAACCTATCGCAGGCAGGGTTTTCACTAACGTATTTGTAACGCTAGGTGAAAAGGCTCGTATAACGGCAGCGGGTGGTTTCGTGGACTTTGGCCGAGTAAACGGGAATCTCGCGTTATCCAGAGCAATTGGGGATTTCGAATTTAAGAAGAGTGCCGACCTCCCTCCAGAACAACAAATCGTAACATCCTTCCCAGATGTGGTAATCCATGATTTATCGGACGATGACGAATTTATGGTCATAGCTTGTGATGGTTAGTATTTCGTCAATCGATTGTTTCATTGTGACTACAATATTCTAATCGACAAATCCGCTCCACCTTCCCCGTCTCACTCTAGGGATCTGGGATTGCCAATCTTCGCAGGCCGTTATCGAGTTTGTACGCCGGGGAATTGTAGAAAAACAAGAGCTCCAAAAGATATGCGAAAATATGATGGACAACTGCCTCGCCCCTTCGAGTGAGAACGGGGGAGTTGGCTGCGATAACATGACAATGGCCGTGGTCGCATTCCTCAGGGGCAAAACAAAGGAAGAGTGGTATGAAATGGTCGCAAAGAGAGTAGCCGATGGAGACGGCCCTTGTGCACCGCCAGAGTACGGCAAGTCCCTCTTTTGTCGCCCTGGGCTTCGAAGCTCCATTGTCAGCTCAAGTTCCAATGCTAACCTTTGATTTGTACCTGGATCTTTAGCTCAACCTAAAACCTACGGGTTCCGCCCCCCGAGCTACTACGCTAGTTTTGAAGAAGAGGAAGACGGGACGATAAAGCAATATGGTCTAACGGGCGATACTAGCCGCGAGGGGGGGCGCATAATCATGCTCGGCGATGGCACAGAAGTCCTTACCGATTCCGATGACACAGAGATGTTTGACTACGATGAAGAGGAAAGGGATCTGGAGGCTTTGGATAAGGATGCTTCGGCCGACAAAGGCAAGAAATCAAACTCCGTAGATAGTAACGGGGATGCGTCCAGGACAATTGATGAAGGCACACCCTCAAAGGACACCCCAACATCTAAAGAGAAATCCTCAAAGATTTCCTCCGAAAACCTGTCTAAATAATATCAGTTCAACCATCGTTAACGCTCAGCAAACCCTCTTCATCTTCTTTCTCCTACTGCTGCTTCCATGTAATAGAACCAAGAAACCCCTCGCGTCATACTTCTTTCCCGACTATTGGAGCATACGCTATTTGTTAATACTATTAGCAATCGTGTTCGACGGCAATTGTCCTTATGTTTGTAGTTGTTTTCACGCAATTGTGGTTTTTCGAATGCGTATGTTCTCATTCTACCCTTGCTCGATGTTTATACCGTATGTTCCTTTCACAATTGATTCGATACGGTAACCAATGGCGATCTAATATCTAAGAGTTCATTGGATATTTGAGCATGTAATAATTCGGGGCGTATTCGATTGTATTGCCATTGCTGTGCCTGATAAATGATTATTATTATAATGTGCTAAACAGGGTGTAAGCGCCATTTCACAACATGTGCATGAAAAGATAATGCGCAAATAGTTGCACGGAGACAGACACATCTCAGTGACCAAGTTTCAGAGGTCGAGACTCGAGCATCTTGAAACCTGTAAGTTTGGTGTAATATTTTCTGGTAAACCCATGTAAGAATTCCAGGCCGCCATGCAATACAAAATAGTACCACAAGGCCATCATACAGGTACGGAATTCAAATGCGTCGAGTGAGATAGAAACGCTAATCAATGTTAATGGCTACACCTGAACTCCTGCCTCGCCTAAATATATTTACATGCCAGAGAGGAACACAAGAAAAAAAAGAGAGATAGACCTGTATATATAAGTGAAGTTTCAAAGCAATGAGCTATTTGAGCCAAATTTTGAGCTGAGATGGCTACATATCCCAACGAGAAAGCTTGTGTTAGTTGTAACGCAAGAAATGCTATTAATTTTTGAAATTCTGATACGGAAGTTTGTAATGATATTGTAAGACTGTGGCGTATCCGAATTACCGTCCAAGTTGCAAATCTTCAAACCTGGAACTAGAAGGTATGGGTTTTCTATTCGGTTTGCCTGTTTTCACTTTAGGGGCGCCATGTTGGATTCGGGGCTCCTTCATAAGGCCGGGATCAAGTTTCGCGGGAGCTCGGTTAAGCATAACCTTTGGCTCCCCAGTGTTTCTTGAGGGAGAGGGCACAGCAACACTGCACGTCCGCCATAAATGGTCTGATGCGTCATTTAGATAGGACATATCTTCTAAAGAGGTTTTAGTTTTGGGCTGAGACAAAGTATGTATAAAAGGAGCTTACTTGTTTTCCCGAAAAAGTTTGTCCGACCACGGTTCTTTTTCGACATTATTACCTGTTCAAAAAGCATAGTCTTAGGGTCTTCTGGTCGAAGAGTTTCCCGTTCTTCGATGAACTCATTGAAAGCCTGTGTTTCGTTCAAAAAGGTAACATATTCGGCGGCCTCGTTTGGCAGACTCTTGATGAACCCGTCGATATTAAATTTATAGATTTTGCCACCCTTTCTCGGATCCCCGGTTGATGGCTGCATGAATCTCCTGTATGTATAAAGAATACTCGCAAAGCAGCGAAGGAAAGCTGCACGCACTTGTTCCGGATGGAATGCTGCAGGACATGGGAGGAACAACGAGCCCGAGCATCTATTATGGGCGATTATATTGCACGCTATGGCAAATAAGTTTCATGCCTTGCAAGTGAGAAAGCGGGTAGTTATACCTGTACAATGATACAGCCCCTCATCAGACTTTTCTTCACACAAGGAGCACGAAGAGTCAAAGTCAGTAGGCTGCCAGCTCAAACAGTGACCTTCAACCCATTTCGTTGTGGCTGTGTCACGCACGGGCTGGACAAGCATTTGAGGTACGATCGTGGATGCTGCTAACGTTGATGGCGTGTAAACAGAGGGGGGGTATTGATTATATGTGGAACCTGTCTCGACTAACGAGGATGTTGACGGAGATGGCGAGTGATTCGCAAATGGAACGCTGGGACGGCGGAGATTTGGTACTTGTCTATCTACACCAAAAGAGGAGCTTCGTCTTTGTGCTAGACTTTCGAAATTCCCAGAGCGCTTTCCTCGTAAAGTTGCTGTTAATGTATTTCCAGAGTCGGCGCGAGAGGTTGAGGACCCCAGCACGGATCTTGGTGAGTTGGGCGAAGGCGGGTTGCCACCCTTTATCGTACCGCTGGTGGTTGGACGGAGCTCCTGCAGCCGGCTCGAGTTATGTGCCTGTAAGAATACGTTCAAAATGGGACTTCTGTAACCTAAGGATGCCGCAGCCATATCTCCAAATGAGTTCGAAGGCAAAGTTACTAGTTTAGCGAGTGTGGAAGGGGCTGGATTGGAGGAAAATATGCTAGGATTCTCAGCAGCAAACGAATTATATGGGAACGTTTCCAAAGCATAAGCCGGGGGGCCGATGTCAATCCCGTAACGATTGTGATGTGGAGCAGCTAGTTGGAGGAGAGACATCAGTTTGCGACGTTGTTGTTTTGGTAGCCGTATTGGCTCAGCGTAAGAAAGAATCGAATTGTCGTCCAAATCGCACACCACACATCCGTCCTCTGGAAATTCGAGTTTATCATAGCGCTTTTCCACACCTACTATATAGGGACAGGGAGCCTATTTAATCATACTTTAGCCTTGGGTTTCTGATACAGGGTGAAAAGAGCATGGAAAGAGGCAAAGAAGATAAATCAATACCTCTATGGCCGAGAGAAGCCTTGCAGGTAATATGGGAATGTATATACCAGCCCATGTGAATGGATAAAGTAGATGGAGCAGCGTGCTCGACGCCAATGTCAACATTGTTGTACTCGATGAAAGTAAAATGATGCGAGATTCAGCTAAGCAATACTATATGGGTGGTTAGGGAAAACCTGTATCATCTTGCTTTGGTGAGTAAATCAAGAACGTTACCTCGAACAGGGTGATTATGTTTTCAAGCGATAGGGATCTAAATAGAGGATATAAATCAACGTTGCGAGAACCTGGTATTTCGTTTACTGCCTCTTTGCGTGCGTATAGATGAAGCTCCCTGATAGCAAGCTCTATTTGAGTTTTCGAGGTAACGGGCATCATGGCTTCGTCACACAGATTAATTACATATCTACGAAAACGTTAGTATGGTAGCTGTTGCTCAAAAAAAAAATTGCGAGTCCTGACGCACCTTTCGAGTGGTTGCCACATTCCAATCTTAGAGGAGGGTTGCGGTACTCTAGACGCCCAGCCATCTATCATTGGAGCCACGATTGCTTTCAACCATTCTTTATAAAAAGAAGTCAAAGCAGGATCCTTCCCAAGAATTCCGTATGCTCTAGGTATCCAAAGCCCACTTTCCCCATCAGTTAACCCCTCGATTTTAGATGCCGCACCGTGGCGAACTGGTCGGAGAAGGTCTGCCATGAGCCCAATTTTCTCTTCCGTTGCATTGATCTCGTCATCTAGCGTTTCTCGAGCTTTCAAATCTGATACCACCGAGGGCAGTTTGGCTAAGAGCCTAGATAGCTTGGCTCTCTCGCTCGCAAGTCTATCGTTCACCATCAGTAAAGGTTATGCGCACAAAAATGATGATTGCAAGCGTAAAAGCACCTTTCTCCGAGACTGCTTGCAAGCTCTCTTTCTTCCGGGCTCATGTTATCACGCCGCCATTCTTCGCATTGTCGCTCTACATCTTCCGCAGCCTTTTGATTGAGGGGGATCCATATGAGGACGCAGATGCCATAAAGTCTCGAGTTGTCTCCCCCAGTCATACACTAAAACCACCCTTGGTAAGTTTATCGAATTATGTCAAAACAAACAGGACGGAAGCCTTTACAAAGCCGTGCCAGGTCGATCGAGGACGCTCATCTGCAGAAACTATGTTTATATCGTTCGGGAATGCGAACCTAGCATAAAATTAAGCCGCCAGGACTCTAGAACCGAGGGATTTGGATACTTGCATTGGAACGAAATCGGGAAAAGGAATCCGGTACTCTGTAGATTCATTTGATTTAGGTGGGTATCTATCAAGCAAGACAGGTTCAAACTTTCGTTTGAGAGGATGCATTTTCGGATCCATCGCAAGTGGCTCTGGAACTTGAATTACAGAGTTATAGTTTGATAATCGTTTTGATGTTCTGATCGAAGCTGATGCGATGTCGTATTAGAAATTTGCGTCAGAAACCTTGACTTGCTGGCTTACCTGCGCGGTTGATTACGGATGGCGCCCTACGCATCGAATTAAGATCACGTAGGGATATCCGCCGCCGTAGCGAACCACTTTTTGCTAGGCTGGGTGACCCGTTGCTCCCTTCCATAACTTTCTGGATCCGAGAGTTCACAGGCGGTGGCTTCTTGGGTTGGTGTTGAACAGCCCCTGCCGAGAATGAAAGGTCTTCGAGGAAGTTTTCCCGTTCTGTCGCGAATTTCCGAAGGGCCGAGTCGAAATCGAAATCTCCGATTCCCAGGCTAGAAGTGTATGCGGCAAGGTCTCCGCGACTGCTGTTGAGAGGCCGAGCCTGTCCATTCGCATTACTAGCGATAATAGTGGCATTACTGCTCTGACTCGATCGTTTGGTATCGGCGAAGCTAGGGCTGGCAGAATTCGTCGAGAGAGTAGAAAGTCTGGATCCCAAGGTATCGCCAAAACTACTAGAATCTGCGAGCCCAGGTGTTCTATTTCCATCATGGAGAGCAGCTGACTGTGCGCCGGGTGGGAATTGGTCGATCTTATCGGAGCTTCTTTTATCCAGCGGTGGTGATCGGAAGTTTAGGGAATCATCTCTAGGAGGGTAGCTTTGGTCTTCAGGCTCCCTTGCTTCAGGCAGATCTTCAGCGATAAGACTGCCACGAATTGGGGGCTGGGTCGTCGGTATTGTCTTGGATGGCTGAGAGTTCCAATATGAGTTTGAGTCCATTCCGGCGATCCAGAAGTATTCCGCCAACGGCGCCGATGTCACGTCGCCCGAGGCCATCGTGCTTGGGGTTTGGGTTCGGTATCGTGCGCGCCTTGCGGAAGAAGTCACTGGAATTTGGATTCGCTCCCTTTTCCTTTTCCTTTTTCTTTCACTTTTTTTTTTTTTTCCTTTCTCCTTTCTCCCTCTTCAGGGCATTTGATATGGGGAAGGAGGGCTACTCGCGAATATGTGCTAGGTCCTTTCCGTTCCCTGTTGCTTGGTATGGTGTCTTGACTCTGTTGCGTACTCGGTGGGCAAATAACTGGAGGGGGAAAGGGGGAAAGGGCGTGTTCCATCAATCGAAAATATTCATGTCGAAGGTGACCTAGAATGAACGGACGTGAGTGTTAATCAAGAGAGAGGGACAAAATCTCCAAGACGGGTTGTTGGACCTCAAACTAAGACCGGAAAATGAAATGGGATGAGATACCGGACTCCTCATCGTATTCGCAACAACGAGTTGGAGTAGCGGAGAGAACGATACTTTGGATCGGATGGGAGAGCTAGTCACAGTCGTGCACTCGACGCGGGGCGATAGGTATTTACACGCACAAAGGAAGAGGGAATACGCACGGAGAGTCTCATGGTCTGGCCGAGGGTGTTTGCCGCATCTGCTGCTCTGGTATATTCCAGGGGCGAACACCCTGTTTGGGCACCTTGGCCATGGGTGAGGGACGGAGGGAGAGGGGGAGGGGGAGAGAGGAAGGGGAACACCTTAAACGAGCAAAGGAAGCTCTGGCTAGCTAATTGATAGATGATGATGATATATCACAGTCCCCTCTCTCTCCCCAGTTGTTTCAACCGTTGCGGCCGACCGGAATACAATCAGCAAAGCACGTATTACCACGTTGCTTGTGCTATCTCGATCATCTGCTATCAGACTTGACTACGACGTCATCTCCAGATTCGCTATGGTTAAGCATCAGTTTCACGCGGAGGCTCGAAGCTTTGACTGACTGTCAACAATCCTGTGGCTTAGCGCTGGCTTGGGGGGGGTCATGAAGGGTCAGGAAGAGTCTCGTTTCAGGAAACCTTCGAGAACACTAGGTTTGTTTAGAAAGGCCGTCTGTTGGTCGGTTCCCCCTTCCTTATCTGAAGAACGGATGAACGAGAGAAAGAAAGGAATGCAAGGATTCTGCGATCGGTGTTTGAGGTTAATCCCCCAAATCTGCCCAGGGATGGTATGGCCCGGACCACCAAATCCATGAGAATACGTCCGCATTCGATGTCGTTTCAGCTATGCGCATAATGCTGTGAATGCGTCTCTCTCTCACACGCCGTTGGTCCTTCCTGGAATCCCCAGACGACGCAGACGAAGAAGAAGAAGACGACGACGACGACGACGACGACAGGAAGCAGGACGAAAAGGAAAAGAATCTGCCGCATGCTTATTCACCCGGCATGCCAACCAACTATCGCAGCTGCATTGATCGAGTTCCTCGCCAGTATACCTGAAGCTACTACTACATGCGCGAAGTAGAGTTCGAGTCTGCCGCAGTCGAGCGGTCGTCGGTGGCTATTGGCTGCAAGTCGCCGAGTGGGAGGAAAGACTAATTTGAGACATGTTCGAGGAGGATGCCAGCCCCGGTCTCAGTGCAGAACAACTAAGACGGACGAAAGAGGGAAGCGGACGGAAAAAGAAACTGGCCCTGCAGACGAGGCGACTTCCTTCTTTCCTTCTTTCTTTCTTTCCTTCTTCCTGCCCTTCCTTTGAAGAATCTTATTACTTGAGAATCCCCCTTTAATAATAAGAAAGGGAAGAGAGAAGAAAAGACAGAATTCATTCATTTCATCAATTAACGACACCATCGCCATCCAACCCTCGCGCTCCATCGATCACCGACAATACGTCCCCCAATTGAAGCTTCAATCGCATCTCTCTTCGTCCCTGCTAGATTTCCCCTTTAGACACACCCTAACCAACCCCCTGCCCTAGCGTGTAGAGCATCCAGACATTCCGACTGCACCTTTTTCCACGACAAAGCTTTCGCCTTCTCTCGGACTTCAGTGATCTTTAGATTCTCTCGACCGCTCTCATTCGCCACGCTTAATTTACTCCGTTCGAGAACCTGCCATCCGGCATAGTTAACATTTAATACGTTTGCCGTTGGTTAACCTCTTCGGCTTTTTTTTTCTCGCCCCTGAATATATATCCAGACGGACAACTTTTTTTTTTTTTTTTTCCATTTCTCTCTCTCTCTTGCCTTTTCATTTCCTCGAACGGCCCTACTCCTCTCCAACCCATTACTGAGAAGCATTTCACAATATCTTGATTTCCAACAGATACTCCCGCCTCTTCCTTTTCACATTCCCGCTCATTCCTTCCTCTCATTTTCTCCTCCTCCTTTCCCTCTCTCCTTCAACAACCCGCCGCTTCCCGTTAACAACACCTGGTCCTATACCGTCAAACACCAGCCAAACAACACCAACTTCCCTTTCTTTCACGGCAGATGGGGTTCTTTAGGTGACGCTTGAATCGACCAGGCGTTTCCTTCCCTTCATTCTTCCCTTTTTTGTTCCTTGCCTTCTCTCCACTCTTTCCTTTCCTCTATTTCCCTTCTCTTTCTTTCTTTTCCTTCAATCTCTTTTCTCAATCGCTCACAATCGCTTTCTCTTTCTCCCATTCGAGTCGCTCTCTCTCCCTTTTACTTTTTTTTATTTTTCATTTGTTTCTTCTTCCATTTACTCAGACCAACCTCAGAAACCGAGCTGGCATAAATCGTAAGAAAGTCTCAAGCCATCATTTTGATGGAACAGCAGCACGCGAACTCCACACCCGTGCATCAACTCTCATCTGCACCCTCCGCGCCTTCAGAAAGCGGTTCTTCTGGCGCAATCAGGCGACGGTCTTCAGCCGCAATACAGTCTTCTTTGATCCAACCCAGTCCCAACTCTTCTACAATCGGCGCAAAATCCGAAAAAATCAAGCGATCAGGTACACATCTGGAAGATCACGAACAATCGGTCAGGGCAAAGAGAGCAAAGCACTCTTTGGAAATGGAGGAATTCAAACTCGATGGCTCTGAAAACCCCAAAACCCAACCTTCTAGTGCGAACCCAACATCCTCAACTCCAGTTATTTCGAGCCCAGTAGCGCACGAATCACAAAACCAGCCGTCATGTAGCTCAGACGCTGAAGCCACTCCTGCGCCAACTACATCCAAAATTATGAGAGCAAGATCCATGTCCGCTCCTGCCGTTGGTCACCAGCTCCCAAACACAGTCTGCTGTCGGAAGTCCGCTACTGCTTCAAAATCCAAAAAAGCCTTAAACGAACCGCCTGTGAATCTGGTAACGCTGAAGGAGCTAGACCTGAAGGAAATACTCAACAATCCACGTCTTCGTCACGACATATACTTTGATGCGGCCCTTCATTTCCGCCCTAACCTCGACGGCCAACGGGGTCAAAAGAAAAAAGTCCAGGCTGATAATTATTGGGAAAACATTATACGTGAATGTGAGAACGTTAGAAGGAATCAAATCGGCCTTCAGAGGGGTGTCACGGCACGACTCCAGCCCAAACGACTTATGCTCCTTCTTGATACAATGCGTGATATTTTACTAAGTCTTGTTCCAACGCGTGATCAGAAGACAGTCGAACAAGTCTTCGATCAGCAACTCTTGATGCAACAACTTGAATATGGGCTCTTAAACTTCGAAGGTTTAGCAACGTGGTTGGCTGGGCTGCTTAAGGCACATTGCGCTCCTATGAGGGATGCCTGGGTTGATGACATGGTCAGCAAAATCAAGGATGGTGTCACACGCGATAGTCCACGGGTGCTTGTTGATGGTTTGAGGTCCGTTTTTGGGATCCTCGAGGCAATGAAACTCGTAAGTCAAAAATTTATCCAGATTCAATATAAAAGTCGAGAAACAGAGATTTCCTCGTCATGTTGTAATTACCCTTGTATCGCGGTACTAATATTATGAGATAATAGGATGTCGCCAACCATCAGATCCGAACTCTACGGCCTTACCTTGTGAGCACAGCAGCAGAATTTGAAAGGGAGCACTTCCAAAAGAGAATACAAAAGGGAACACTGTGTGTATCGGAAACCCAGGACTGGTTTCATCAACTTGCAACGAAAGATAAGAATCCAAAGGAGGCGCTGGACTATCTCGCGATTCTCACCTCCGGCGTCCTAGAACGGTTGACCCCTTCCAAACCACATATTAAACCCCCCGCCACTTTCACCTTTGATCTAGAGAGGCTGGAAGCGATCAGATTTGATATCCGAGAAGATGTTAATCTGAAAACTTGTCTATTGCTTTTCAGGAGTCTTGTGTCTGGATTGAATAAAACATTAGAGGTTGATAAAGATGCCTATACAAATTTGGCGACTGCGATACACGCGATAAACGGCGATGACGAGGTTCCCGAACGCTGG
Organism: Dactylellina leptospora; assembly: GCA_036971365.1. Lineage (NCBI taxonomy): Eukaryota > Fungi > Ascomycota > Orbiliomycetes > Orbiliales > Orbiliaceae > Dactylellina > Dactylellina leptospora. The sequence continues at coordinate 11,917 of JAJTUC010000018.1, read as the reverse complement.
CAACGCAATTCTTCCGCATTAGCCCTCCAGGTCGCACAATCCGCTACTGCTTTTGCTTCTGGAAAGCCAACCTCAAAGTGCTTTCCCGACGCCAGTGTGGTAAAATTTGCGGAAAACTGGCTTGGACAACATTTACAGTCACAATCAGCTCTATACCAGTCATTTGAGCGGAAAGTGATTGAAGCAATTGTCTTAAGAACCCAAGTCATCTTGAAGGCATGGGCTCATCACAAATCTCCAAACCTCCAACAGATACCTGATACCGTTATGGGATTGCCCGCAGACTTTGCCTCACTACCCCAACGACTTGCTAAGATTATAAATCTTCATTGGCGAGTGTTCGAAAAGCTTTACATCTCCGCTGCCAATACATCAGAGTCTGGTCGCAAAGGCGATGTTTCTTTATCCGCGGATTGTCCCGATATTACCTCCACTGAAACCTCGGACGCCGTAGCTATTAGCAAAAAAAAGGTATCACACAGCTTATCAGACGTCGCCTTCCAGCATCTCGAGCGTAAAGGTCTTCTTTGAACCAATTCGTCCCGTTTCGGCTCACGAGACGCAGAATCATCGTGAACCCAGTTGGTAACTCACAAACGGCACTGAATATGCAGCCCATCTGTCTGGTTAAGTCTCCTATTTCTTTGATTGTTCCCACTTCTGTTTCTTTCTCTTTTTGTTCCCCGATTCCTACCATTCTTCTTTCAATATATAGATCGTCGCACGCGCTTTTTTTATCATAAAGTTTCATAGGTCTATGCGTACGGTGTTGCATGTTTTGTGATTTTCAAGTATGATTATATATATACATGCATGTCTATTGGTTTTTCCTTTCTCCCTTTCTCTTTCTCTTTCTCCTTGGTTGGCGTTCTCTCTTACACTAAGCATCATTTCTTACCTCATTTTGCGACACAGTTTAGCATATCTACATTCACACATCCTGCCTCTTAGCGCTGTTTGTTTAATATCTGCGGCTATTGTATCTGACTAATCGATTCCAATACCTTCAACTCGTACTTTTGATCACGTGCACTATTCCAGGAAATTGAAGTCACACGCTAGCATTTAAATGCACAACACTATAAGAAGGCTTATTGTACTAGGTTGGACCAATTTAGTATCAATCCGGGGTTACCACAACAGCAACACCCTCTCAATAAAATGGCGTGCGCGGCTTGAGTTTTATCTGAATATCTTCGCCTCTCTTTGATTCGTGACGTTGAAAATAGAACGATTTATCCCGACTTCAAAAAAAGTTTTGAATATTGTAGTCTCGGTTTCAACAGGAAGGCTTATTTCTATTACATCCATCATCATCACCTTAGGGCCTAGCAACTGCTTGCTTTCGCTAGGAGATCCGGTCACCTTATAATTATCGTAGTAAACAGCCGAGGATATGATTTTAACACGATAAGACCACGATAAGACTAGGTTCGCGATCCTGTTGTTTTGGGAAACGAAATGTTATTTGATAGTTCGTGCTTGTCTATTCTTCCTTTCGGATTGTGCGCGGCCTTCTTCTTCTCAGCTTCGTTTCAACCGAAGATACATCTAATTCTTACCAGAACTCACCCCAGCATCAGAACCTCGCCAAAATAAACCCCACCAGCGCTACAACTGTCCCATCTATCTCGCACCTACAACATCTGGAGCAACCACGAGAATCAAAAGATTACCTGAGGCTAAAAAGTTTATTTTGACAAAATGTTCATCTGTCCCCTTTATTTTTGGCTCAATCTTATCAGAGCCACTACGTTGCTTGCCCTAATCTGCTGTGCTACAGGAGTTTTGGCAAGCATCGTCAAAGGTCTCCGAGATAATAAGGTAAACTTTCTCTGTTTCCGCTTCAGAATGAACCAAGACTCATAGACTTTAACACCTGAGCAATAGCTTTCGTTTTTCCTCACCGCCAATTTACTTTTCCTGTATGTGGCATCCATATTTCTGGCAGTGACCGAGACGGAGGTACTACGCTCGTATTGGAAAAGGAACTGGCCCTGTTTTGGACCACAGGCTTCCTTAATTCCAGTTGGTGTCTGCCAATTGTTCCTGGCTTTCCAGATATTCGGTGCCCTTAACGGTCCAATGTCGGGAACTATCGTAGGTCAGGGGTTTAACGGCCTTAACTTGGCAGCAGCTATAGCAACCATAGTTGCCGGTTGTTCTAACATTTTAACGGTTAGTTTGCTACCCAAAGTACCACCATATCCTAAGACTCCGGTATTTGCTTTATTAACGGTTCTATAGAGTGTATTCGTGCATCGCAAGTACCGCGGGATCCCTATAAAGGATATTCGCTTGAAGGGCCTGCATCGCGCGCGAATGGAGGTTTATTCGTCAGGTATCGATATCCCGCTGCACGGCATCGAGCCCAAAGGAATAGCTTCTATCCCCGAAGTCCCCGAGGCATGGCTACGAAAAAGTGACAGCGGTGGAGATCACAGACGACCTGCACGGATTCCGAAGCAGCGCAGCAGCGATGAGATTGTGGATAATAGCCTTTACACGATACCCACGTACTACCAGACCCCAGAAAGGGGGGGAATTGATGCTACCGAGGACTCAGAGGTGAGCTGGCGAGTTCGGCCGCCAGAACAAGCGAGACTACCAGACTATACGACACGGTGATGGACTCTCGAACCTATCCGCCCGTAGAGAGGCCATGGTTGATGACTGAAGGAGGTCACACCGAAAGAACGAGACCGAAGCTTTGGAGATGGGGGTTGAGAGCAAATAAAAACAGAGTGTGGTATGAAGTTGCTACTGTGAGGTAAAAGCAAAACAAATCTAGTTGTTGGTAGTAGAAACAAGCACGCGATCGATCAATTATAAAGCGAGATACGTATGTACCGTTAGTTTCAACCCCGACAAAGAAGAGTTGCATCGATCGACCCGTGAGAGCGAGAGCAAGCGTCAGTGCTGGCGACTTTTAACCAATCTTGATTTGTTAAAATGTTGAGACGTAGGGCAAGTGATTGATGTCGGCAGTGTTATTATGGACAATAACGTAGCTTTTTGACCTCGATCTGGCACGGTGATAAGTCTGCCGACGAGGCTTCGAAGCGCCTTTGCACACCAGGTCGAAATCGACGCATGGTTGTGTGCATGATGGGATGTTTTATTTGCACCAAAGAAAGCGGCTGCGTGAAGCCGAAATGAGAGGAGGAAAAGCAGGCTACTATTATTGTTATACCTATAGTAATAATGCATACACACGAAAGTTTCAAAACGCCCAGTGGAAGTGTGTGGGCCGAGGTGAAACCAGAAGGGGAGGGCTATATCCGCGACACGATGCGCCAGAGGTGGGGAGTGCGAATGAAAGGATGAACGACTGAATGATTGAATGAATGAATGATGGATGGATGGATGCGAGAAGACGTTCGGGGGGCAGATTTTTTTCGTTGCCTGCCACTCTCGCGCGCTGACTAAGCGCAACGCCCCAGACAACAGAAGCGACGTCCTTCGCTCACTCAGGCAGCCCCATGCGCATGTCCCCTCCTCTGAAAGGGGCGCCGGGCCCTGTTCCCCCTGGTCAGGAAGGTCCTGCAGAAACGAAACGCGTTTCCTCACGCTACGCCCAGGCCGGCAGTGGGTCGGCAGCTGTCTCGCAAACGAAACAAGCAGCGCGGGCTGCTGCGGACGCCGTTTCACTGGCGGGGCCGTGCAACACACAGGCGGATTCTCATGAAGCTCGCCCAGTCTCATGTTGCTGGAAACGTAACGTCTGCTGTTTCGACGACGGCCTCGACTTCCCCTATGCAGTCGCCTAGGCTGCCGCTCATACGAAAGAAACATGGAATAAATATCCTGCGTTTCCCTCCGCCATTCCCGTTCTATTCCCTTTCCTTCTCCGTGCCCTCACCGAGTAGCAACACTGCCAAATTCACCTGGGTGAAGTCTCCCTCTTCCATTCTTTTCTTCCCTTTTTTTATATCACTTTCGATTCATCTCGTCGCTGGTGCGTCGAACAGTCTTCTCTTGTACACATCGTAAACTTCACTCACCTGTGCTACGCCTCTCCTCCTCGTCCTGACCTCAGAGCCAGCAATCGAGTAATTGTAATACTGCCCTCTCCTAAAGGATCTTATACCAACCCATACCCGGCTAGACCGTCTTCCGCTGAGCGGATCATCAACTCAAGTTCAGCGGTGCTACCTTGGCTATAGGACCATATCAAACCTTTCAGTTTAAACGCTCTATTCAGCCGTTCCCATCGACTTCCATATCAAAATGATGTTCAAGTTCATCCTCACCGCTTCAACCCTCGCCACTGGTGTCTTCGGCTCCCAATACGGCTATCCCAGCTATGCTCCCGCCTCAGCTGCTCCTGTTTCGACTACTTGCACGAAAAACAGCGGTGCGATCCATACAGCGCCCGCTCAGATGGCCCCTGTCGAAAATGCTGCCCCGATGACCCATACGGTCATCGTTGGTGGGGATGCCGGTCTAGTCTATACGCCAGAAGTAATATACGCTGCCATTGGTGACGTCGTAGAGTTTCACTTCATGAAGCAGAATCATTCCATCACACAGTCGACGTTTGCAAAACCATGTGTGCGCAAACCGGATGGTGTCGACTCGGGTCTTATGCCAAACCCAAACAATACTGTCGTTCCTCCCCCGCTTTTCAAATATACCGTTGATACCTTGGAAGCAACTTGTAAGTTCCCAGCGCCTTTCCCAATTAGTATCAATTAGCACATCTAACATGTAGTCAATGAATGCAGGGTGGTATTGTAAGCAAAGAACAGGGACCCATTGTGGTAAAGGCATGACGTTCGCTATCAATCCTACCATGGAGAAAACATTTGACCAGTTTAAGTCCATGGCTATCGCACAAAATGGCACTGCCGCTGCCACTGATGCCCCGGCCGCAGTTGCCAGTAGCACGGTCACCTTAGTAGCTGGGGAGACACAGACCGCTCCAGCTGCGGTTGCCACCACAGTCGACGGTAGCGGTAGCGGCGCGGGTGGCTCTTGCCAATGTCAATGCTTTTGTGGGGTTGCAGCGTACCCATCTGGTTACGGTATCAATAATTATGGTGGTATGCCAGGCGCACTTCCTGCTCCATGGGCATCAAGTTCGACTACTGCTGCCGCTGCCGCAATTACGACTGCCGCCGGCGGTTATTATAGGAGATAAGCCTTTGTTTTTCAGTATGGGGGTCACGAGTCGCAGGTTTATTCGGTGTTTGTGTATACGAGGATATCCTTTTTAGCCTTTACATAATTATTTTATATTTATATACGTATCATTTTACCCTCCATCATCGTAAAACAGCTGATATGATGTGACCATCGAAGGCACCAACATTTTTAAGTTTAAACTAGGTAGTGTTTTCGAGAATATTTCAAGTATATTTGTATGACTGTCCATTTAGCAAAGTTGAGCTCCCAAGAGACGACCGACTAGGAACATGACCCGAGTACGACATTGTATACCTGATCATAGTCTAAACCTATGTTTATGGTCAGAGAAAGACTTAGAAATTCAGGCATTTGGACAAGTATAAAAATATTGTAACTTTTTGAGACCAATAGAACGGGTTGTCAGAACAGAAAATACAAAGACCGCTCTGATCTAGATCGTGGGTATCGAGATCCCTAGATAGAAGGGGGGTTGAAGATAACCATTTCTAATTTTCATCGATGGCAACGAGGAGAGACGCCGATGGCGTCCAATTGACCTCTTTTAGCGTTTTGCTTGAGTCAAGGGGCTCCTGTAAGGAATATGTCTTGCGGGGAGGGAAGGTCGTGGTAAAACTCCTGATGCTAGCTCCAATCTCGGCTGCTAAGGTCGAACCAACCTCGAATAGTGAAGTATCCACAGGGAATGTTTTTGTCACCGATGGCCGTCCTTCCGAGAATTGAAAACGAAGACGGGCGTCAGAGCGAATAGTAGATGATCGGGCTGTAGCATGCGTGTTTGGTGCATCCTGAGGCTCTATTCCAGCCGCGAAAGTACCTTCTCGCTCCGCTTTTGCCTTCGCTGCCGCTTCTCGACGAGCTTGCTGGGTTGCCGCGATTTCAGCTTTCACTTTAGCTCTTGCTTTTGCATCGTCGAGCTTCTCCTGCTTGCGCCGCTCGATATCTCGCAACTGTTCTTTCTTCCGGAGGTCCTCCTTTAATTTTTCCGACTCTTGGTCTTTTTTCTTCCTAATTGCCTGTGAAACGCAAGTGATCGTTTAGTGAAGTTCGGAAAGGGACTGCTTCACAACGAACCTCATTCTTCTTGACCTCTATTAGATCTTCAGCAGCTTGCCTCTTTTTCTTTTCTATGAGTCTTTGTTTCAACTCCTCGAGTTTTGCTTTCTTCTCTTCTTCCGTGAGAGGCTTTATCTCTTCTGTGCTTTCATCAAAGTTTTGATGGTCCCTACCTTGTGTTTTAGCTCATGAAATCTTACCTCCCAGTCCCTTCGGATGCACTGACGTTCTTTCAGCGTGGGATTGCACAGCGTCCCAGTCTTTCAGAAGTTTCCCGCAATCGTTACATTTATAGCTTTTAGCCTCCCCAGCGGAACCACGGTTACTCGTTTCTAGTTTTAATTCCGTTGAACCAACCTCCGTTGCCAGAGCATGATCAGCCGATGATTCTTCGACCTGTGAGATTTCATGCGACTCCAACCAAGCTAAAGCGTCTTGTACTACCTAAATGTGAGTTTTTTGAAATTGGTGTTTCTTGGAGGTCGACCGATTCTTACTGCCACCTGTGTGCTTTAATGCTAACTCCACCCGTTTAGGATCAAATCTATATGTAAACCATGAGTAGATGGCATGTGTGGTTTGAAGAGAATCAACTTGCCCCATCTCAAGAAGAAGGCTACGGTCGGTCTGTCCCATCTTATCGGAACCTGGAAGTGTTATTTGGAAATTACTGATACTATATCTCAGTCGAAGCCGGGATAATATCCTTCAGGATATTGGTTTTGGCGGAAACTGTGGGCGATGCTAGTTTGGTGGTCCAAGTAAATTGGGACCGTTCCAAAGGCGAAGGATGTAACGTGCGTGACTGGCCTACGAGCTCCTAAATTTACGAATTTATGCCTTTTTGACTATCGCAACGATATAAATAATACTAAATAATTGTAAAAAAATGAGATATTAATAATTAATCAAAATAATAATTAATAATTAATTAATATAATAATCAAACCAGCGTTTTAATATAAACGGAGAATATAAAGAAAAATATCAGCAAAAAATGTTATTGACCTTCCTACTCTTTAAGGGCAATAAATTATTTTGATTAGTTAATTTTAATAATTAATTTTAATATTTTATAAAATATAATTTTTATTTTAATCTATATATTTGATAAAAAAAAATTTCATCAGCAAAAAGTTATATTGCCCTACTTTCTAAAAATTAAAAATAATAATAATTAAAACAATTTTTTTTTTCTAATTCAATATTTTTACAGCGCTCCAAATAAACCGACCTAATACTATAAAAAAAAAAAGGTAAATACTACTTTTGATTTTTAATATAAAAATCGGAAATCCTTTAAATTACACCAAAAATAAACTATTTTATATAATTTTATTATTAAAAATTATAAATATATATAATTATAATATATATTTATAAATTTCAAAAAATTTTAAAAAAAATTCGAAATATAATTATTAAAAAATTTTAATAATAATTTTTATAACAAAAATCTTTTAATATAAAATTCACAAAATATTATAAAATATATAAAATTTGTTAGTACGGTGGGTTCTTCCCATGTGGTAAGTGATATAAATTATTATATTGATAATCATTCTAATTACCGATCAGTAATCCAACTATTTTATATATAGGTAAGTTATATATATATATATATAATAATCACCCTTCAAAAAAAAAGACAAAAGTTAATTTTTCATTAATACTAATAATAAAAATTAATAATAATAGGAAGAAAATTTGCTGGTAATTAATATTTTATTAATATAATAAGATTTCCAGCGTAATATTAAAAAAAATTAAATTAAATATTTTAATAAATATCTTCATATTCTTTAATTAATTTGAAAATATTAATATTTTTGATATTAATCTATTTTTTAACTTTTATTAACCAATTTTTTTATTTAATAAAATATTTAATTACTTTTTATCTTCTACCTTTCCTCTACTTATTCAACAACTTTTTAATTTTATATAATTTTTTATTTACCTTTTATTTTTAAAAAATTTTTATTTTTAAATCTATTTTTATAATATTAAATAAATTATATTTAGATATTTTTTTATAAAAATTATTTTTTAATTTATAAAATTTTTTAAATATTAATTTTAAATAAATAATTAAAATTATATTATAAATATTATTTTATTTTTAAATATATAGTATTTTTAATTTATATATTAATAATAATAAAATTTTTATTATTTTTAATAATTTTATTTTTTATTTTTTTAATTTAAATATTAATTTATTTTTTTATAATTTAAATAATAAATAATTTTTAAATAATTTTTATTTTTTTAAATTTAAAAAAATATAATTATTGGTTTTTAATTTAAGTAGTTTAATATATTTATTATTATATTTTTTTTTAATATATTTATTAATATATATATAAATATTATTTATTTTTTAAATAATAATATTATAATTTTAATCAATTTTATTTTTTTATATAATAAATATTAAATTTTTTAATTTTTAGTTATAAACAACTTTATTAAATATTATATTATTAAATATTATTTTTATATTATTTAGATAAAAAATTATTAATTTATTTATTTTTATTTATTTAATAATTATAATATTAATATTTATATTTTTAATTATCTATATATATAATATAATTTTAATAATTTAATTAAATTTTTCCAATTTTCTATTATTTTATAAATTATATATTATTATAATATAATATTTAATTTTTATATTTTTTATTAAATTTTTCTAAAAAACTAATTAAAATTTAGGATTTTTATCTGATATTAAGAATTTTAGAAATTTTTATTTATAAAAAATTTTATTATAAAATACTTCTTCTTATTATTCAATTATTTAAATAAATAATCTTATTATAATTTTTTTTTTTTAATTATTTATTTGTTATTATTATAATTATATTATAATTTGTATTTAGGTTTAATGGTAATTTTTAAATAAAATTTATATATATAATTTAAAATAATATTATTATTATTATTAATTATAACTAATTATATAAATTATATTTTAATATTTAATAAATTTTATATATTTTATAATATATTAAATATTTTTTTAATTTATTACTTAAATATTATATATATAAAATTCAAACAATTTTATTATATATTTATTTATATTTAATATATTTATAATTATTATATTTTAATTAAAAAATATTATTTATTATTTTTTTAAATATATATAAATAATATTTTTTATTAATTTAATTTATATATATTAATAATCTATCCCATTTTAATAAAAAATTATTATTTTTAATAATATAAAAATTATTTATTTTTAATTATTTAAAAAAATTTATAATTATTAATTTAAAATTATTATTAATTTTATATCCTATTACAAATTTTTTTCTAAATTTTTTATTTAATTGAATAATAATAATTAAAAATATTATAATCTAAATAACTATAACTTTATTTTTATTAAAATTAATATTAATTTGCTTTTTTATTTTAACAAGCAACTAAGATAAAACATCCACTATTATATTTATCTTTCTTAACTAGTACTTAATATATAAATTACAAAATTATAATAAATATTAACCAATTAATACCAAACAAAAATTAATATAATAACTATCTAACTTAATTTTTTTAACTATTTATACAATTAATTAATAATTAATATATATAATAATTATTAATATATTTTTGATTTAATACCTTATTTTTTTAATTACTTATAATATATAAGTAATTTTTAAATCAATTAATTAATATTTAATTTTAATATTTTTTAATAATTTTAATAAAAAAGTTATTAATTAAATTAAATTTTTATCTAAAATATTTTCTTTATATAAAATATTATTTTTAATATAATATATTATAATATTAAAATTTTTAATATAATATATTATAATATTAAAATTTTTAATAAATATATTTATATTTATAAATAAAAATTTAATTAAATTTAAATAATATAAAAATAATATTTTTAAAAAAATTAATTAAATATATTTATATATTTTTTTTATTTTTATTTTTAATAATATATAGTTTTCTAATATTTTAATATTTATAATTATATTTTTTTTTATATATATTTTTTTAATAATATTTTTAATTAATAATTTTTCTTTTTTAATTAGTTTTTTATTTAATTTTATTAATATTTTTTTATTTTTTCCCTTTATTTTCTTTAATAATTTGGTTTTCAATTTTATTAATAATTTTATAACTATTATAAATAATAAGTAATAATTTTATAAATAATTAATTATTTTAATGTATATTTTTAGGTTTTTAAAAGTATATAAAAAATCTATTTTTATTATAATTATTAATTTTTTAGTAATTATATATATACCAAATTTATTTATTATTTAATTTAGAATTATTTTATTATAGCATTTAATAAAATATTTATTAATATATAAGATAATATTATAAATATTAAACACTACTAATATATTATAATCCAATTAAATATAATTTAATATAGTGTTAGCTTTGGGTTAGGTTTTTATATACTATCTTATAGGGGACCCATCTCTTAATAAAATAAATTTTTTATAAAATAAATAAAAATTAATATAAGAATTTATATAAGTTTTTAGTATTTTATTTAATTTATAATTAAATAAAAATATATAAATAAAAAAAAAAATAAAAAAATTTGTTTAAACATTTAGAAAAATAACAAAATATAAAAAAAAAAATAAAAAAAAATCATTATTTTTTATTTTACTATTTAGGAGCTTATAATATCATATATAAATAATTTCTACCTAATAAATAATTAATAAATTAATAAATTATAAAAAAATAAATAAATAAAAATATTTATTAATAAAAATACTATTTATAATTATTAATTATTAATATAGCTACAAATCTACTTATATAAATGTTATATATTTAGTATAAATAACAATTAAATTATTATTTATTTAATTATTTAATAATTAATTAATTATTTTTTTATTTATTTTATTTTAATAATATAAATTTATACTCAAGTATATAAATTAAAAAATATTTAATTATTTTTTAAAATATTTAAATAATATTTAACTAAAATTTAATTTTTTAAAGTAAAAATCTAATTTATTAATATAATATATTATATATATTATTAGCAATTTTTTTTATAAAACAAATAAAAAAAACTTTATAAATTAATAAATCCATTTTTTTTTATAACATCTTTATTTTTTAAAAAATAATAATTATTTTATATTTTTAATTTATATATAAAATAAAAAAATATTTATAATAATATTAAATTTATTTCTAAACTTATATTATTATTTTTTTTAAATAAAAATACTTTTTATTCTAACCATCATATAATATAACCATTTAAATAAAAATAATAAAAAATAATAATAATAAAAAAAAAAAAATTATTTATTTCTTTTTATTATTTTATATTTTTAATATTATCTAAAAATAAAAAAATTATTCCAGATTATTTTAATAAAAAATTATTTCAAACTATTCTAATATATATATATATAAAATAAATTTTAATTTTTATAAATTTTATAAATTAATAATATATATAAAACAAACATCTAATAATAAATAATAAAAATATTAATAAAGTAAATATATAAATTCCTATATTTTTTTATATTATAATTAAAATAAATTATTTAAAATCTAAATTATTTTAATATAAATAAATATAAAAATTAAATTTATTTTTTTTATTTTTTAATTTTAATTTTATAAATTATTTAATTTATTTTATACTAATTAATTTTTATTTATATTAAAA